>JBCJKH010010863.1:22996-33526 GCA_039877255.1 Loriculus beryllinus | reverse complement strand
CTAGAGCTTGCAGTTGTTGCAAGTTAAATATCTTGTTATTTAGTTTGCCTTAGATCTTCATGTGCTTGTGAAGTGATTGGACACCTGGCTGCTAATAAAATATTTGTCTATCAACACACATGTATGTCATTAACTTTTAAGTTTTTCTAAATTAAAAGAAAATAAGTTCTGACATGGTATTGCTCAGGTTTATGCTATGCAAAAGCTTGATTTCCACAGCTGTTCCCAATGTCATGTGATCTAACCAGGTAAAAATCAAGGCACCTGTAGCCTCTGGAATTGCAGCACTTGTGAATGCTTCTTGTAGGGGGGGCTCTAGGTGCTGTTGGGGTTTGGTGAGAAGTTTGAGCTTGTGTATTTTTGGGGGTCTTATACCATATGGGAAGTTCTGGAACTTTTGAGTCATATTATAGCTAGTGAAAGCAAGTCTATTCCACTTTCCTGTGTGGTGGAGCTGTATTCCACATGACTTGTGGGTAAGTATATAATCATACACTGCAAGTGTATGTTTCCATAATTTTCAGTTACTTGAGTTCTTTGGCTTTCTCAAGCTTTAACACTGTTCCTAAATATTTGAATAAACCCCTTTTTTAGCACTTCCTGTGTATTTTTTTTTTCCTAAAAGGTTATATGATTTTGAGAGTTATAGAAATGTTTCTTTACGAACTTGAAATACATCAATAATTCACAGATAATAATTTTACTTTTTATTACATTAAAAGCAATGCTAGCATGCATTGGAGTCTTAGGTGTCTATTGCAAAGATAATTGCCATCTTGTATAAGTCTCTTTAAAGGAAAAAAAGGACCTTTTGAAAGTGCATTTTGAACTTTGGAGTGACTGCTGTCTTCAGTGTATCTGAGTTCTGCCAGGGCTAAGTGTGGGGTGAACATGTTTTTTTCCTTTCTTTTTCCAAGAGCACTATTTGTTGTAGTTTTAATTGCAAAACTGCAAAAGGAGATTAACTATCAGCAGGTAGCTTCAGCAGGCAGAAGCCCTTTTCTTTCCTGCTTTCTTTCCATGAACTATTTTAGTCTTCAGAAAACTTGGTGTGTTTTTCTTATTGATGATATCAAGCAACATTTCTGACTTTTATTTTAGGATTTCACTCCGATGTACTGTTGATGGATACATGGTAACATGCTGAAATACATTTTCATGTTATGCCTAAGCCCAGATTTACACAAATACATTCCACACAAACATCAGCACTGTGCTTGTGAAATTATTCATAGATGACAATAGTACTCTGTTAGTGACTTTATTATAAGCAGGAATGGGGCTTGAATAGCTTTTGTTTGAAACAATTGTGTATGTGCTCATGCTCAATCAAAACTATACCTCAAATATGTATGTTATAAAAAATGTCTTCCAACAGGCTTTTATATTGTAACAGTCTCACCATGAATTTTTTTCAACACTTGTTTTCTGGTGAGATTTTTTTTTCACTTCTTCCATAGAAATTAAGAGCATTTCTTTACAGGTCCCATGTGAGGATTATTCAAGTAGTTAACAACTCACAGGGTCAACTGTTGAATTAAAAAAAGAGAGGTTGGGGGAAGAAATATGGCTGCACATAGAGCGGAGTTGCTAAGTGAGATGCTTATTTATTGGTTCTGATTCAATTTTGACCTCTAATTTATGGTCGGTTTTTATTTCATTGTTCTCTAGTTCACAGTTATTTCTTATTACATTGCAAAATAGATACAAGATAAAAATCTTGCTTGATTGTGCATTCCCCCACCCACTCCTGTAGAACCCAGTAAATACCAGTCTAACCACTTCCACAATACCCATCTGGCTATGTATCATTGAATCTTGAAATATACATAGACATTGTACATGTGCAGACTGACTCTTAATTAAATCACATATAACTAAACCATACTGTAGGTAAACCAGCATATTCTATCTTGGTTTGGGGTTTGTTGTTGGTTTTGTTTTTTTTTTTTGGGGGGGGGTGTGTTTTTTTGTTTCTTCTTTTTTGGTTTTTTTGGGTTTTTTTTGTTTGGAAGAGACTGAGGTAAATGAGGAGTACAACACAATGCATTCTTGTCATAAGTGCTGTGCAGCACAATCCGCCTTAATCCTTTTGTGCTTGCACTCACAGGTTAGATTATTCTTAAGTGTCACTGCTTATTTCTGAGGAATGCAAAGGCATGATGTCATATGTCTACATGTCATATGTCTACAGGGAATATAGGTCATGGTTTGTAGACTATGGTTTAGCTTTGCTTTGTGTACCAAGTTTGCATGATATTAAAAGATAGTTATAGCTGCCTACATACTGAAATACTAAAAATTATGCATGTCAGTGTATTCTGCTGGTTTAGGTAAATTCCAAACTCCCAGGTGTCACCTGATAGGATAGTACTAAAACTTAGCTGCTTGTGTAGCAAGCTTGATGCTGGTTATCTGCCATATTTCATCAAGAGGTGGCATTATTTCATTGATGAAATTATGCATTCACTATACATGTTTATTGTACATGTAGAAACACTACATGATTAGTGTTTCTCACCAATGGCCTGATCCTCCTCATAGGTTACAGGTGAAAAGTTCAACTAGGAGTTTACATCTGAATGAATCTACACTTTCAGTTAACAGCAAAGTTCAGTTGCTCTATTTTATTCTTTTTTTATTGCATAGATAAGACAGGTATGCACACACAAATGTATGTATATGTTTGTGTGTGGTAGGTTCTCATTTAAAGCAACAAACAAGAAAGTCTCTGCACCCCATTTTCATGCTTTCCCGTTCTTAAATATGCTGGAAGTTTGTAAACTGCCCTTCAGGCTTGAATTTTCACTTTAGAGATATTCATCTCTAATGTGTGGTGTGTGTATCTGTTCTGTTCTATTGCCTCAAGTATAAAGACTTTCTGCTGCAGCACTGAGAATTGAATAAAGATTCGTAAGAACTGCAATCCATAGGTGACAGCTTCCATATGGGTTCAAAACAATGAGATGAACTGGTTTGCTTGAGCTAATTTAAGTTTATACGTCTTGGGGTGGGGAAAAAAAAATACTTAAAATGTACATTCTAAGGATTTGATCTTAACCTAGATAAGAGTTACACACAAACCTTTTTCAGCAAACTATCCTAATCTGCCCTTTAACAAGTTTTCAATTCAAACAAGTTTATTCTGTAAGAATGAGATTAAAACACATAGTTGTGATCTGGATTAGGGACGTTTTAAACACTACATGAAGTATTTAAATTTACTTCTGAATCAAAAGGATGCTGAAAAAAACTCAACTTTTGTTGTCCTTGTACAATGTGGTCACTAAAAAAGAAGTCTAAATCTTTTCTGAATAGATTTAAGATCTGTCTAGCAGTGATGGATTTCTATTTAGCTAATTTTTTTCTGCCTGGATGTTGCAAAATGAAGTTAAAATAGAGATGAAAAAATAAAAGAGATTGGTGAGAATGAGCAAATATTTGTTTCCTCTGTCATAAAAGAATCAGCTTATTAACTGAAATAATGAAGGCTGGAGAGCTCTCTGTGAATTGCTGTAGCAATGACATAGTCAAATTTGACTCAAGTGTTTTGCTTCAAGCTCTCCAAAAGTCCCTGCATCTAGTTCTTTTTAAGAGCTTATCTTTGTATTTGTTACGCAAAGGGCAGTAAAACATAGGTTCATATTTTATTCCCTCCATCCTTTGAGCTGTTAGGTATTTCTCTATTTCTCTTCACCTTGGTGGAGGATTGCTTCAGCTGTAATACAGGAAATGGGTACTGCTCCATGCCTCTTGGTGTGACTTGACGGAACTTTTTACAGTTGGTTTAGTAGTGCTGGAAGGAACTACTGTGAGCCACATCGCGTCACGCACTGGCTTCAGGCTTGGCAGCTAGGAGACTGTAGCTGTGCATAATCTTCATTGCTTAGAATAAGAATGGAAAAGAACTCTTTCTATTAACATTCTCTTTATAGGAGTATAAAGTACAAACTGTTGTTACCTTCTCTGTTAAGAGCTGTTTGCTGTGATCCAAGCCTGTGATTTTATTTTCATTGTCCTTGACTCCCCTAACAGTAGAAGGATTGGATTAAATGGAAGTTCTTTTGGCTGTGCCAGACATCAAGAACTTCTGTCCTCATTGCTTAGGTGTTTTGACAGTATTTTTTCCTTCCCTTTAGACTGTGTTCTTATTAGGCATGTTATGGTACTGGCCACCTGCCACTTTCTACCATCCACAGGTTGCAAAAGCCAAGATGAACGATCCTCTTTATTGAAAGTAAATCTGTTGTGAGGAAAATATGTTCCTAGTCTCAGAAAAGAATGCTGTCCTTCATATTTTCTCCTTAGAAGGTGTCAGGGTCAGGTAGTTTGGCCAGAATCTTCCCTCTGGTGATGTTCATTTGGGTCACCTGGTCTCAGGTGCAGAAGATCCTGGATAAGGGTAGTCCTAAGGCTGAGCACAATTGCTGCTTTTCAGCCAGACCTCTTTCAGGCTGTAAGAGATGTGCTACACTGAGGTGTAGTTTTGACTATCTTTGGTACAATGATGTAGAATAAAATCACCCTTGCAGGCCTAAGAGGGTGTGGACAACTGAAATGTTCTATTTCCCATTTTGATAGGTTTTCTAAAATAAAGGGTCATAAGGCCAGTGAGCATTGCAGTCATGAATGTCAGGGCTGTTCATAGTGGTAATCCTTACCTATAGAACATCTAAAAAGTTGTCAGCATCCATATGCTGATGGTTGAAGCTCAGTGCTTCTATAAAGCCCTGAATCTTGTGTTGGCCTTGCATTGCTTTCATTGTTTTACTGAAAACACTATTCTGAAGTTCTTTCATATGAAAGAAATAGTTGCTCTGAGTCTATAATATGATGAACATGAGATAAAATTTGCAAAATATCTGATGGCTTTATGGAATACTAAGCTTTATGTAACTGAGATACTTCAGGAAGTTTTGTTCAAGGTTATAGCTACCTTGTAAACAAGAAGCCTCTTTATTTGGTATATTTTCAAACAGCAGTACAGAACTTGGCAAGAGAACTAAATATTAAGAAAGTTTTTAATGTCACCTTTTGCCTTTTTCAATAGAAATAGCTATGGAATTTTCAAATCCTTCCTTACTTTCTTCTAGGGCAGAAAATGTCAAAGAAATGCCAGGAGTTTTGCAGACAATGTCTGTCTAGGAAATACTGTGACACAGGCTCTATAGTCAGCAGAGGAGTGAATGCTGATGATCCTGCAGCCATTCTAAATGGTAGTTTTTACTTGACTGACTCATATGCAGTGTAGACACAGAATGCTTTAGTTTTGGTTGGAGAACATCACATGTTTTGCTGCAATGCAACGTTCTTCTTAGCATGATGCGAAAGCAATCCAGTCCCATATTCCAAGGTTGTGGGGTGAAATGAACTCTTGGCTGAGAAATTTATCTCCAGGGTGCCTCTCAAGATCTGAATTAAAATCCAAATTATTAGAGTTGATTTGGTTTGGTTTTTTTCCATCTTTAACTTGAATGTATTTGGTTTTCAGGTATATGAAGATGACAAAGACACATAGGAAGAACTTCTTTATTAATGAAAAATAACTGTGAAATTACTCTGAGAAACAGTCCAGAGTCCTATTATGAAAAGAGTAAGTAAATTACCACTTTGAATTCAAGCATTAGATTGTTCAGAATTAAATGACTTTAGGTTTTCACTCAGAAAAATTAGTCTTTTTTGTGAGAGTGAGAAAGCAGCTGATTACCTCCTGCCATGTTATCTTAGCTCATTCCTGACATAGCCAACATTTTTTTTTTGTAAAACTTACATGCACAAAATCTCTTTATTGTCTAAATTCTGTCTAACCAGGTGGTTATCTAATATCACTGTTAGTTAATTTTGTATCCAGATGAACATTTTCAGTTTTTAAAATGATTGCGTTTTCTTTTGTGTCCTTTCTGGAAGCTGCTTGTAAAAAAAGTGACAAATAATTTGCATTTTCATGAAAACTAGAATGCTTTCTTCCAGTTTGATGGGAACATGAGCTTACAGGGTAGTTCCGACAGTACGTCCTCTTCTGTAGGCCACCTGTCATGCTGGTCTTCAAACTACAGACTCCTTTTCAAGATGGTCACAAAGCTGGTCAGGCTGCAGTTTCTGTGTAAATCTAATATTATCTGTAAGAAGGTTTCTCTTTGTAATCTGGAGATCGTTGTCATATCAGTAAAATAGCCTGCCCCCAGGTACGCCTGGTAGAACCTACTATCAATCTGATGTATGCTCAAGTATAACTGCTGATAAAAATAGATTTTATGGATCCATTACAGAATTAAAATTTGAATCAAACTGCTCTGGCTTTCAGCTCTTGATTGAAAATATCTTTAAGCTTGCAACAAATTTATCTTTCCTCTGAGAGACTTTTTCAATGGTGATAGCTTCTGGCAAACCACAAAATTCTGTGCAAGATTTATTTTTAAATTGTGTTTGGGGATATGTGCAACTTCCTGTATAAACTAGTTTTGAATGTAGTTTTTTTCAGGTCAAAATACTAAGTTGTTACTCCAGCTGACAAAAAGCCCAGATAAACTGAAAACTGACACGTGAGACTTCTTACATCAGTTGTCATGAACAAACTACACTGAATGGAGTCTGATGGGAGGGGAAAAACAATCTAATAAACACATACTGTAAGATATTTGAAAGCAGCTTCTTGTTGAATTCAACAAATATGCAGTAACATCGGAAAGAATATGTAGCTGTTACTCTTAAAATACTGATTTGATGTTTTGTGCTCTCTTTCGTTCCTCAATGGGGCTTTTTATTTCATTCTGCTTGTCCCTTTGTTTTTGTTTATGGCAGAGCACTGCTATTTATTTAGACATCCAGGGGCAGATTGATACGGTGCTTTTGTGGAATAGTTGTTTAGTATTTCCATAATTGTTTTGGTAAACAAAGATTCTTCTATTACATTACTGACTTCTGTAGTTTAATTTTATTTCTTCAAGTTAATGCTTAAGAGGCTCACCACAAGTGCTACATTTATGTCCAAAGTTGATATAAGAACCTTTCTTAGGTGAAATAATTCCATTCACAAATGACTCCTTTTTATTTGTGAATAGGCTAATCCAAGAACTGCGTCAAGGGATTATTCTGTGAAATGCATATCTGTCAAATTCAGATTTGCCTAATTCAAAATTATTTCCTTTCTGACAGTGTTTCATCACTGTTCAGTTTTGATCACTGTTCTTTAGTTTGCAGCACAGTTTCTCCTACGCTATTTTACTAAGACTTTCACTAGAGAAATGCTTAAACTTTGCCACTGTTACTATAATTCTGCCCTATCACTACTAGAAATAGTGAAAGTCTGCTCTTGGAATCCATTAGTGACAGGTTTGTTTTAAGTAGGTCTGTTCAAAGTCATGTTGCATGATGCATAACATTACATGCTAGATAGCTATTGCTATTTGCCAACAGCATCTGGGTTGGATGGGGCTGGAGACAATGATGTATGCTTAGACAAACTGGTTCCACACTGAAGAGAAGCACACCAAGAGCTCTCAAATACTTACATCGCAGCTGAAGGGTGGTAACAAATAGCTTAGAGACTATTATTAAACCTTTTGAGATAGAGGTTGTCACGTACTCTACATAGTCTGCCTCTAATGGGGAAATTCTTCAGGTATGTTTACAACTAAAGATAACTTTTATATGAACATATTTAGGTGCTTTAAGATAGTGTTCATCATTCTTAGATGCTCAGTTCAGAGACCAAAACCAAGAAAGGAGGCTGTGCTTAGATTTTTCTCCAGGGATTCCTATGTAAGTCTCAAAGTCTACTTGATGTACAATCCTTCCCTTGGAAAGGTACCAGTCACTTTGCAGCTTTTTGTGTATTAAAGAATCATGTCACTATGTACTTATACTAAGTAAAAAAAAAAAAAAGGCAAAAAAGCTCACACAAATGCATGCTGCTTTTTAAAGAAAAAAAATATGCCTGATTTGTTCAACTTTTGTCTGCTAGGTAAAACATTTCTTTGAGCGGTGCATTGACTCCCTATATAATGTAAATGAAACCCATGCTATTGTAGATTAATGATCCCACATTTTACTGCAGGGGTCTCTAGGGATGGAACCCCTTGTTTCTCTTGTTGAAGCAACACGGATTGCTGCCTATAAGCCCTTTTGTTCTTGGAATCTAAGAGTTGATTAAAGTTCAAACGAAAGATTCTTTATTTATTTCCTCCACACATAAAAGGCACATAAAACAAGTTGCAAAAATAAAAAAGGACCCCTATGATCTTATTTACACTTTGATCTTTTCTTGATGGTTTCTTGAAGTTCATGTCAGCTTCTTTACTATTCTGTATGTAACGTGCTCTATCTTTCCCTGTAAATTTCCTTGCCAGTGTATTTGCTTTGATTGACATACCTTTGGTTTCCACTCACTCTGCAAATTCATCTTCCTTTTTTTAGCATTTTAACACTTAGCATCTTCAAATCTGCATTCACAGTGGAAAAAGTAAGCTTTGTCTAATAGGGAGACAAGGGGGCACTCCGCAATCTCATACCTCCTCCTGTTGGGAAGTTACTTCTCCTCCCATACGTAGCATTGGGAAATCTTTTCTTTCTCCCTCCTCTTCAGCTCTTTTCAGCCACTTTCTTCAGGAATACAATAATGAGTTGGATATGCCTCTGGAGGTTTAAGCAACCTGCTTGGCATTCCAGGCCTCCTCAGCTTAGGTCGCAGTGCTAGTCTTGGTGTGAGCTACCTGCTGGGGTTAAGGGAACATGGTTTCTTTCCCAGTTCAGTCAAGGTATGTAAGGGTTGCAGACCTCTGCCCATAAATACTGGCTGATAAGGCTTGTGTCCTCATACTCAATTGTTCCAAAATTCTGGAGAGGTTTGTTAAGACCACTGTCTCTGTTACTGCTTAAACATGATGTCTGTAGCCACTGCTGGAGATGTTTGCCATTTTAGATGCTAGCAAAAGGATTTTTTTTTTAATTGAAATCCTGTTGATTAAGATGATGGAAGCAGTGTAGTTCTTATGTTGGATCTTATACAAGTGGGTTGGTTTTGTGTTTAGCACAGGGTAGTCTTATAGATACCATTTAGATTTCTCTCCTGCTTTCTTCTGGGCTTCATTTTAACACGTATAAAACTATTTGTTTTTCAATAAGCCTTGCATCTTTAATCTGGCAAAGTTCTGACATGAGAAGGGGTATTTTTATGCCTTTTCCCATTGTCTCTTAAATAGTTTGTTGCTAAGACATCTGTAGGCTAGGCTATCATGCAAAATACATGTCAAAATGTGCTACAGGATGCATTAGAACTTTTTGTGAGTTTTTTGAGGAAGGACTTAAGTGGTATCAGGTAAGCTCAACTGTTGGAAAGATGAGGCATAAATGCACCTTGTGTGGCTACTTCAACGACAAAAATTCCTCATTATTCAATAATGAGATGTCTTAGCAGCCATGACTGTGGCATTTCTATCTAATTTCTCTCACATATATCTCATAATTCTGAAGTGTTCATTACCATCAAAATATAATTAATATTTTTGCATTTAAACTCATGCTACAATTCTCCTTATTTAAGAGACTGTGATAGATTGTTGGGTTTTAGTCTCTGCTAGTAGCAATGAAGTCTATAAAATAAGCTAGCTGTTTAAGTTCTTTATGTTCTCAATGTGGGGAGAGAGAGAATGACGCAAAAATATCTTGTTTATCCTAGAATCAGTGTGACTTGCTTCAAGTAGGTGCTTATCTCATCCTAAGGAATATAGAAAAATCTTAAGGAATATAGAATAATCCTAAGTAATTAGTTTGGACTAAATGTCTTAACTTTACAAATCTCATTTCTTCTAAATGAAGCAAGAGCTCCTCTTAAACTTGGGGCTGAAATAGCTGTAGTGGTAACTGAAATTTAAATTGCCATGCCTCCATTCTGTAACTGGATGGAGAAAAATGCACTATCCATAATGTTTTACTTCTATATATATGAAACATAAACATCTTTATATGAAACATAAACATCTTCATAGAAAAACCTGTATTTCAAATAATAAAATGTATCTTTTCATATTGGTACACACTTTTGAACAAGCATGTAAGACGAAGTGAACACTAAATGTTAGCTTCAGCTATTTATGAAATTATGAATTACCTTCCCATGAGTAATAGATATTTCAAAGACTGACTTGAACTGTGTCGTGGTTTAAACCGCGACACAGTTCTACTCCCCCTCCCTTCTTCTTTGCTCCTCCCCCTTTTTCTTTGTTCCCCTCACCCCTTCCTCCCCACTCCTGGAGGGATGGGGAGGAGAATCGAAGGAATGTAACTCCCACGGGTTGAGGTAAGAACAGCCCAGTAACTGACGTATAATACAAATCACTACTGCTACCACCAGTAATAATAATGATAAGAAAATAACAAGGGAAGAAAGTACGATACCACCGGGAAGTGTGTATCCTTCCGGGTAATACCCCCTTTACCTCCCCAGGCATGATGTGCTGTGGTATGGAATACCTCTTTGGTCAGTTTGGGTCAGGTGTCCTGTCCCTGCTTCCTCCTGGTCTCCCCTCCTCC
>JBCJKH010010863.1:0-21784 GCA_039877255.1 Loriculus beryllinus | reverse complement strand
TGTTCAAGGCCAGGTTGGACAAGGCCTTGGGTGACACAGTTTAGTGTGAGGTGTCTCTGCCCATAGCAGGGGAGGTGGACCTAGATGATCTTAAGGTCCTTTCCAACCCTAACTATTCTATGGTTCTATGATTCTATATCACAGGACATCAACACTGACATCTTCAATCTCTTTCTGTATAACAGTATCATAAATTCTGGAAAAAATAGGTTCCAGAGAAGCAATCCTTCAGCATGGGTATCTAAAAGAATACAAAGCTCTATCAACAAAAGGAAATTAGCATTTTCAAAAACTCCAACAAGCCCACAACTCTTCCATGTGAAGCAACATCAATAAAGATTACATCAGTAATAGCCGTGCAGAAAAAAACAAGAGGATTTACATGAATAGTTAGGAAATTGATACAACTGTTGAAAGAGGTGGTAGTAAATCACAGTCTTCAACATTAATCTATAATATGCTTCAGTTTTAAGGGCTAAATAAATTATGAAGCTCAACCCAAGAAAAGTCCAACAACTGAACTTAATAAGCCAAGCATGCTAGAAAAGCATTTTAAAGTGAATAAAGACAAAGATTAGAAACAGCAGGGTTGATCTTAACCAGTCTGCAACCACATTTTCAGCCACAGAAGACTATATCAAACATGCATCAAACAACAACAAATACCTAAATTATGCACTACAGATTTTAAGTAAGCATTGGATGGCCTCTTTCTTGAAACACTATATAAACAAACAGAAAATAAATGTGATAATATAGCTTTGTATCAGGGTAGTGCTTGCACAGATGAGGTAGAGACAGCATTAGCATTGATGTCGGAGAGGTTCTCTCAACAAGGCATTTGGCACAGAATTACACATTTTTAAGATGGAGCTGGACAGATACAGTGAGAACAGAGTGATCCAACAGTAGAAGATTACTTGGATATTACTAATGATACATAGCCAGGGCTGCATTAAAAGGAGCGTGACCAGCAGGTCGAAGGAGGTGATCCTGCTCCTCTACTCTGCTCTCATGAGACCTCACCTGCAGTATTGTGTGCAGTTCTGGTGTCCTCAACATAAACAGGACATAGAACTATTGGAACAAGTTCAGAGGAGGGCCATGAAGATGATCAGAGGGCTGGAGCATCTCCCATACGAGGACAGGCTGAGAGAGCTGGGACTGTTTAGCCTGGAGAAGAGAAGGCTGCGTCGTGATCTCATAGCAGCCTTCCAGTATCTGAAAGGGGCCTATAAGGATGCTGGGGAGGGACTCTTTGTTAGGGACTCTAGTGATAGGACAAGGGGTAATGGGTTAAAGCTTAAACAGGGGAGGTTTAGGTTAGATATGAGGAAGAAATTCTTTACTGTTAGGGTGGTGAGGCACTGGAATAGGTTGCCCAAGGAGGTTGTGAATGCTCCATCCTTGGCAGTGTTCAAGGCCAGGTTGGACAAAGCCTTGGGAGATATGGTTTAGTGTGAGGTGTCCCTGCTCATGGCAGAGGGGTTGGAACTAGTTGGTCTTAAGGTCCTTTCCAACCCCAACAATTCTATGATTCTATGATTCTGTATGAAGGCTTTGAAGAAAAAAAGCAAATGCAGAGCAGAAGTGGAAATGACAGTTTGCCGTGCCTCAAGAGTGAGCAGTGTTTATTAGCCAGGAAAGAGCGGCCGAAGGGAGATGACTTCAGATTCAGGATCGTTTCCCCAGGTAGCGGCACGGTAAATCGAGTACTGCTCTTGCGAGGTGCCGCTCGTGGAAGGGCGATGCCTACAGACGGGACACCGGCACATCCAGCCGCTGAGTCACCTCCCGGGAACCCCGCCGTGCCCAAGTCCCCCCCGCCGCCTGGGAACGGTCTAAATGACGTTAGCGGTGACATCATCATAACCGTTGACCGTCTAGCGCGGCCACGGCGGCGGTCCTGCGGCGCCCCCTGCCGGCAAACGCCTGCACTGCGGTGCTGCCGCCGCAGCCGGCTCCTTGGCACCGGGAGAAGCTGTCGCGTACATTAGAGAGTTCCGTTCCCGTTTAACGCCCGTTAGGTGCGGCTGCCCTGGCAGTAGGTGCTCGCCTAGGTTGGTGTGTTTATTGCTGTTCGCGTGGCTGCAGGCGCGATTTGGCAGAGGTTTCGTTCGGGGCTTACCGTGCTTCGCACCTCAAGTCTTCCTGTCCGGCTATTCGGTGAGAAAGGATGAGGAAAAAAAATCTCTGCTTTTAGGGAAGCATGAGGGGAAAAAAATCTAAAAAGCCTCAAATATATTTTAAAATTGGGTTTGTTACAGTAAAGACGGCAGGTAGGAACAAGTGTGGCCATCAGCAGCACCTTTGCTGTCAATCTAACACAAGGGGAACTTTGATAAGCTCCATGTAAAAGCCCTCTGATTTTTATTTTAAATTCCGGTAAAATTTCAGAGGTCTCGCTTGAGGCAGGATTGTTTGTGGGATATGACATCCCTGTGTCTCTACTTGCTGTCTTAATGCCTTGTCATCGTTCTTGATGCCTGCCTGTCAGCACAGCAAGAGGGATTTTTTCATGTCTGAATAGTCACCTTAATGATAGCAGATGGAAACACCACAGGGGGTCCAAGCCCATCACACTGTCATTGTCACAGACTGCCCTGACCTGTTTCCACTCCTCTATTTTTTTTGTCCCTTTTTAAAGGAGAAATGGATGGTAATTGAAAAGGATCTTAAGCAAGACTTAGGGAGCTGCAAACAACATGATTCCCAACTCTCTGCCTCTGTTTTCACAAATAAAGTCTTAACCTCTTAAGCACCAATAAGAGCAGAAAGCAAGCTAAATTGGTAAAGCTTTATAGAGATTGGCCTAGAAAAGCTTTTTCTTTTCCCTCCACAGGGTAGCTCCAAGCTGTGTTACCTCCTCATCATGGTTAGTGGGTGTTTAATACCTTGGATATATCCTTCTTTGCATAGAATAATTGATTTCCTAAGGAAACATGTATGTGCGCTATCATTGCTATGCTGCATGTTTTGATCATGCTGAAGTATCATGGTTATGCATATTGACAGAAAACTTCTAGACTTGTCTTAAACTAGTTCTGAAGGTTCATGAGTTTGCTGTTGTTTGCATTAGCAATTTCAGATTTATTTTTTTTATTAAGCTTTACTAGATTCATTAATCTCTAATTTACAAAGATTGTGTTAAATTTCAACCAGAATTTAGGTTTTGTATTTTTTATTGAAAAATCTTTAAAATCATTACAACGTTGAGAGTGATATGTCAATGGATAAGTGAAAGAATTTTAGTTACATACAGCCTTTTGATTAATATCAATATCTTTTGTTTAATATCAAATAATAACTAAAACATCCTTCATATCCCTAAAGAAAAAACAGAAGCTATGGGCAGTACTGGAGCATAACTACAGAAATTTAAGACTGTGGCGTTTTTACAGTTGAGTTCCAACATATCAGAAAAGCTTTTACATGGATTTGAATGTCCTTTTCACCATACAGAAATAACATGCTTTTTTTTGATTCTTAATTTTAGAGTATGTTTAACCTATTAACCCAAATAAATGTCATAATTCTGTTTTCTTAACTGTGATTTGTCAGCCTCAAAGCTATTTTACTGCATTCTGGCTGGAATATAAAAAATGCATTCTTAAGGTAAAATAGCTTCATGTACTGATTATCCCCACTGTTACTTGGAAGCTAAGTAAAAATGATATATAGCATCAAAGCTAAGTTAATTTCTTAAAATTTTGGATGAAACCAAGTTCAGGATGAAGAAGAAGTAGTGAAGCAAATAATTTTGTAGAGCGTTCTATTTACATGGCACACTATGAGAACTAAAGGTTTTTAGGTGCTTCAAGGAGAGACCCTAGCTGGCTTGCTGTTTTGTTTAGTTTTCAGAATCATCCTTGAAATGCTGATGTTTGCTTACAAATACAATGTATTAAGTGACTATGCACCTTTGAAAAAGCTACTAGGCACCTGTCTAAATCCTTAGGCAATGAGTTACCTTTAAACGTCTGGCTGTGATCTGGCTGTTTTCCTGCACCAGTGGTAGACCTAGGTGATGTTTTTTTAAAATGCATTGCTAAATCTATGTTCATTGATACTCTGGGTAAATTCTGCATCAATTCACATCGGGAGGTAAGCTGAAAAGATTCTAGCGGTATTTGTTATTCCTTTTACTTTACTTTTTTGCCTTAAATAAGCCTGTTTGTATTTCATAAGACAGAAAAGGACTGCTTTTGCTATGCTTACATCAATATTCCAATGACAGCTTTAAACCAAGGAAATATACTTGTTCATAATTTAATGGAAAATAGAAGGTGGACTAGTAAATGGTTATTAATAATGAATAGTTATGGTAATCTGATTACCAAAGCAGTTTTACTCTTCTCCCATCCCTGTCAATCTATGATGGATTTCCTTAGAAGGACACTTATTGTGCGAATAAGATATGTTTTATTTTATACCTCTTATAAATTTTTTTAATTTTTTAATTTTTTTTTTCATTATTACATTTCAGCCCATTAAATAATTCTTACTGTAAAGTCAAACTGACAACTATAGTGGCTAATTTCACCAGAGTTAATTAAAAGTATTTTTGTTTAGCTCGTAAGTTGAGCTGCCTTCTCAATACCTTTGCAGTAAAACCCAAACACACCAAATAAAGTCAGGGAGAAAAGAAGACTTACAAACAAACAAAAAGCCTCCTCCCCAGAAAACTCAAGGAGCCCCCAGACAGTTAACTTTGATTTCTGATTATCTGCCTGAAAAACCAAAATCAACAACAGGAAAATAAATGCCACTGTAATGTGCCATTTAGGCACAAAATAGTATAAAGTGTACGCAGCAGAAAATGTTGAAGGAAAAGACAATTTTTTTTTTCCAGTTATCATAAATATCTGAATTTGATATTTGTCCTGGCTGTGGCTTGTATCTCAAAATAATCAATGGATTTTGAAGACAAATATCCTTTAAAAAAACAAGATGCTTTATTCCTACTTCTATTTTTCTAATGGCTGAATGCTTTCAGATATTTAATCATATAATAGGTCATCTAACAGTAATAGCCTGTCATGGAGATCTTTATTATTGTAGTTGAGGTAAGTAATAGTAAAATATGCATAATTTCCCAGTATTTTATCTGAATATGTTTAGAATGCTTATGAATAGTAGCCAACCATCGCCTTTATCACTGTCCAAGTATCTTGCTTTCCAAATGGTTATTTGTACCAATACATATCTAGTACTAAGCTACAAGTTACACTGAATTATTCCCTATAATCTATAGGTTAAAAAAAAATCTCAAAAGCTGGCTGCTGAGAGAGTTAGTATCTGACTTGGAAGTACTTGAACTAATGTCATTAAATGGCTGTTAGGTGGTTAGTTTTCTGAACAACATATGCAATATAGGTGTTAGTATGTTAGTATTTCCTGTCTTAACTCACCCTGCTACACATTCATTGCTATGTTTACTGCCTCTGTACATATAATCTCATTACTGGCTGTCTGATTTTTACTCAAAGGTCAGCTTTGATGTTATTTGTATTTCCAGGTCTCCCTTAAATCATGTTCTGAGAATGACCTTTGACAGAGTGGCTGCAGCTGAAAACGGTGGTACAGTTTATTTATAAAACTTCTGAATCCTAATGCTTATCTGTTGATTGGATGTGACAAGTGCATTAATTCCTGCTTTGTCGAAATTCTCTGATATAATAAAATAATTGGGCTTAGAGGAAGAGTGGCAGAAAGAGACAAAGAAATTAAACAAAAAAAATATAAAATTAAACAATTGGAAAAACTGGCCTTGTGGATCTCCCTAGGAATGTGCTGATTGATAACAATGTAGTGCAATGTTACCTTATGACTTCTTTTTTCCATGGTTTCAATAGGTACAAAACTTAGTTGATTTATTGCATCCTTTTATCTAACAGGCTGTGTCCTACAGTAAATAGGAAAGCCATCTCCATTCCTGTCTGCAGAAGTTCAATAGGTTATTTCAATTCAGTTGCCCACTGGAATTGGAAAAAGGCACTTGTTTTGACATTTACTAAAATGTATTTTAAGTAAAAAAATGCCAGTATGCTAACTCAGAGACTGCTTAGGTCTCTTAACGCCTCACGTGCACTTTCGAACCTGGCATAATCTTGATGCTGTAAGTGCTTTCACATCCACATTCCAAGTAGTCAAAATTTAAGCACACAAGTAGCTTCATTCAATTTCAGGAGAAAGTTTATGTGGTTAGAATAGGCAGACATAAATGTATGTGTTTTGCAGAATTGGTATCTACAATTCCATTATTATATATACATATTGATTTTTTTTTTTAAGTAGTAGCTGAAAAAGTCAGTTATCTACAGCAGTAACAGCCTAAATATATTCTTTGCAGGTCTTGCACTGCTGTTGAACTCTATTGGTGCTTATTTTTCATAATTGGCTGTAGAGCTGGCTTGGTTCAGACATAGATGTCTGAAATGAGCTGTGATGAACTCCACTTTTATGCATGTTCCAGACTCAACAGTGGACAAGCCAGTTCATTTGTCTTAAAGGAATTTAAATAATTTTGGTTACAGAGTCTTTACACAGCAATTTGCCTTGCTGATCAGTGCAACAAAATCGCTGTGGGATATATTCCTTATCTGCTTCTGCTGTTCTACACACCTCAGTAGACAGCACTGGAACTGTTAGTTCTCTTTCTTGGTAGGATGTAAGAAGGATGCATGCAGAAGAAGCTAGGAGGTATTAGCACTTTTCTGACCTGAAGATTTGAATTTTGCCCAGCTTTGTTTTGGAAACAAAACAGTAATTTTCCTTCCTTTTTTTTTTAACAAAAAAATAATCAACAACTGTCTGCTCATTACGCAGTGGCTTTATATTTTATCACAGCTCGCAGTGATCTCATATCTCTCAAAGCCATTTATGATCAGGAGCATTTGAATATTACTAGTGCAAATGTATTTATAAAGATAAAAGGAATAACTAATAAAAAGTTAAAGCTAGAATTTTTGCTTAAGTCTTGTGACTTTGATATTAGAGAACAGGCTAAAAGAATCCAACAGTTAGGTACCTGAGATGAACAACTATGTTATAAATTGCAATGTGGTATCTTCAAGAGAGACTCTTTAAAGCTAAATTCAGGGTAAAGGTGCCAGATTCAGTATTTTTATTTTCAGAATCTTAAAGTTCAGTGAGGTACAGAAAGCACTAAGAGGATTACACTCAGAGGGAAAAGGCTCAGACACGTGTTCTGAATATATATACTTTAAAAACATCTTCAGGTTTAAGTATTAGAGCTGAACCCCCTGGCTGTTACTTTCAGTCTTTTATTCTCCAGTAAAACCTTTCCAGCAGAGGAGAATTCAGGATGTATAATCCTTGTGCATAAGCCTGGGATTGTAGCTAACCTTCACAATTACAGCCTGTTGTTCTTTTATCACTGAGAATCATCTATAAACCAGCAAGTTGGAATAGACTACCATCAGTTGATGTAATCTCTCAGCATTTTATCATACATTTTGGTTTTTCTGAGGGGGCTGGGAGAGACTGTTGTTGGGTTTTTGGACAAGTAAGTGTTACTCTTGGAGAGTTCAGCAGTCTTATTTCTGCTAAGAGTTTTAGAAGAGTTACTATGCACCCTTCTGTGTTCTTGGTCTTTTGCAGAATACAGAACAATTTAAATTTCTCTGTAAAGGTCACTAATTTCATTCATAGTGAGCAATTTCCAGTGGTTTGTAGATAATTCAAGACTAGCTTTCTATTACACTGTTGCATGCTACGTCTAACCATTTGGCCAAGGTATTTTGAAAGAAGGTATTTGAAAAGAAGAAAGCGTAATAGATTAATCACCATAGAGCTTTAGCCCTTTGCCATGAATACTTTATCAAACTATAATTATAAGGATTAATTTTAAAATAAAAGGAAAAAGCCTTGTATTTCACCTATAGTATTGTTTTGATTGCAGTGACATTCTTTATTGACATTTCCACCCCTCCCCAACAATATCTTTTCAACATTACGAAGTTTCACTTAGGTAAAACAAGTGAACAAACCCTTATTTATTTAATTTCTTTTTTGTTGTTCTGTATGCTTTTATTAGATGCAATGTACTCTTACCTGCATTTCAAAGTTTTATCATTTTATTAAAGGAGAATTTGATGGATTTCTTATGCTTAAAAAAAGCTCAAAATGCAATAAGAGCACTCTATCTGTGATGTGTGATGTAATAGTTTTGTGTGGCACAATAAAACTTTTCTTGCTGTTTGCAAACTTCACAAGCTTTTTCAGCTCTGTTTTCAACTTTGACTAGCTCATTTCATTCCCATGTGACTGACTCTTATGGGCTGGTAGTCTTGAAGAAAATGCAAAAGAAATTGAAGACTGTAAGTCCTTCAAAAGAAAGTTTGGGGTAATTTCTACAGATGCAATTTCTTCTGGTTCTGCATTTTTAAACATTTCAAGTGGAATAAGAGAAGCATGATCTTGACTTTATGTACCGTCACAACCATGCTGCCTCTTTGTATTCCTGGGAATTGCCCCATGATCAACCACTAAATGAAATATCGAAAGTTTAAAGCCTTTAACCTAAAATTAATTAACTAACTATGCTTCACAGAACAGTTAAGGTATTTGAAGTCATTCAAATCTCATGAAAATAAGTTGGATCATAGAAAGAGTATAGCATAAGGTAGTTTATTTAATTTTGCCAGTGTAATGATAGCACAAGGCACCATGAGGACAAAAATTATCGTAGAGTGCTTCTAGTGTAAACAAGCCTCCCATTTTTATTTTTGCAAGGAAATGTCTTATATATATTATTATATACAACATATGTTATATATAATTATAATATTGCAAGGAGATCTGAGCCAGCTTTCCCAGGGGAGGGGCAGAGGAAGATGGCTTTTGTGTTTGGTTTTGTTTTTTTCCTGTAGACTCTGAGCAAGTGGCAGAAGAAAGCTTTACTGTGCTTGGAAGGAATTATGGTATCTAAGCCTTGTGGTCATGGAAGTATAAACTGATGACAAAGTAGTCATAAGAAGAGTAAAGACCCAACTGAAAACTTTAATCTTGACTTGAAAAAGGCATGGTTGAAAATAATACTAGAATTTAATGCAAATAATTGTCTTTATGAATACCATGTAAATACCATAAGGAATAGAAAAATAACCGAATATCAGTTAATTCCTGAACAACAATCTGATCGATATTGTTACCACTCTGATCTGCTTTTAAACTTTGTTCACTTATAATATATCTTTCCAGCTATTCAGATGTGCTGGTAAATTCCATAGGTCAGTAAGTTTGCCTAAAGAAAGGTGTAAGTCAGTACGAAGTTCACTTGATTCTAGGCTTTTAATTCAACCTATCTCTTGTTCAAAATCAGGATTTGACTATTAGATTTCTAGTTTTTTCCTCTGATTCAGCTCTATGTTTCTCTCATTTAATTGGAAAACAAAATATAGGTTAGATTTCTTTTTTTTACATTTTCACTTTATTTAGTAGCACTTTCTTTCATTTCCTAACTACCAAAGAGGTATTTTTAAAGTCCAGTAACTTGTTTCCTTCTGAGAACAAATTATTCTCTGTATAGTTTTAATAATTCATTTTTATAGTACAGGTATCAGCTAGTTAGCAGTTCATAATATTTATTACTATGGGGTTCATGGAAGTTTTAGAAAAATACGGTAGAAGCTATGTAGTTAATACCTGGAGTTCACTTAATTATATTTGTCTTAATTGTTTACTATACTTTTTCACTGCAGGGCTGTGTGGGATATTTACTGTTTGTAGCTACTGCAATATATACATTTAGATTTACAAGAAAGAACGATATAAGGGAGAACTTGAGTCCAGTAGAAGGCCACCAAAATGGACAAGAGGCTGGAGAGAATGCAAAGAGGCTGTGGAAAGTGAACTTGGTCAGCCTTGGAAGCAGAGGAGATTTGGAGACACCTAATGCCAACCTTCTCATACCTATCAAGGGAGGTTACTAGTAAGATAAATCCAGATTCTTCATAGGTGGTGGGAAAAGGAAAGACAACAGTTATAAATTGAAAGGGGAGGTTTCATGATATAAGATGGAAAATATTGTCTTTAAGGATGATTAAGCACTGGAACAAGATGCCAAAAAGGTTATGGAATCTCCATCCTTGGAGGTTTTCAAGATCTGAAAGGACAAAGCACTGAGCAGCTAGGTTTGTGTTCAGTGTCGACACAGCTCCAAACAGGATTTTTGAGCAGAACTCCTAAGGTCCCTTGCAACCTGATTCTCTGACCACTTTTTTTTTTTATCCCCTTCTCCTTTGCCAGCACAGCCTTATAAAAGCATTATATTGGTGAAACATATTCTAGAAACGTTGAATCTGATCCTGCCTTTCAGTGGTCTTCCTACTCAGCAACAATGCATACGAGGTAGACCAGCTTCTTGCGATGTACCTTTAGCTGAACTGCCTTCACGGCCAACAGTCATCCCTGGGTTTCTGTTCTCCTAACTGACAGCAGAGGGAGCATAGTCAAATGGGAGTTCAAATTCTGGAGAGAAGGGTCGGAACACGGTCTTTGGTACCAAGTCAGTGGTTATTTCTTGGCAGGGATCTCGTTGGAGACTATGGAAACTAGGGTGGGGGGCCGGGGGAGGGACTGACTACTACTGCTGCCACCCTATTCTTGACTCACCCTCACTGCATATGATTGAATTTATGATTCCATAAATTACAAATGCTAAGAATCCTAAATTAATTCCTGAAGAAAATGAGAAAACTGCCTTTTGTCACTCTATTGTGCACTTTATTTGGAAGCAAATGTATTTAACCTTTTAGAAAACTTAGAAAAGTCTTGGAATGTGTCTTTTTTGAAGATCAGTACAGTTTGGATTAAATAAGAGTATATTTTAAAATATTTCTACACAAAACCCAGGTGATATGTCAGTATAAAATTAAAATGGGCTTGTGATATGGTTTGTTTTTTCTTTTTTTTCTCAAGTGTACATACCAGATATTATTAAAGATATCATTAAAGCCTTGCTTAGCCTACAGTCACATGCCAAAAGCCTATTATGGATGTTCTGAATACTAATTGCTTCCACCACATTATCTTTGTTGTGAAGCTTCACCTCTTGATGAATGTAACCAGTCACTGAATGCCAAATCAACCCTATCAAGTTCAAGTCAAAGGTCTGGCAACAACAGAGCCTTTCCACACTCATTGAGTACATTAACATATTGCCAACTTTATTGTTAAATATAAACTACTTGTACTGCATGGGTGTATCTGAAAAGAGTTGGTGATACTGTAAGTAGCACATCATTCAGTCAGCAGAAGGAGTATTTAACCAATTAGCTGGTTTAGCCTGGGATAGTGTTACACTGTTATTTGGAGGTTTGATTTCTGTCAAGAATTACAGGAAAAAATATACAAATACCTCATTCTGGGGAGTATAATACCTTAAGGTTTGTGTTCAAGTGATTTACAGAGTTTAGTTAAACTCCAACTTAGTTATTCTTGCTATTCATAGATCTTTTTTACTGAGAAATCCTAAATGGAAGCTACCTTCTTGTTCAACCCATATAACTGTGGCCATGTGAAGTCCATTCTTGAAATCTCAGTGTTTGGCTTTTCTAAGTCTACTGAGTTTAGTTGTATTTTTCATATGGTTTATGGGAGAGATTCACAGTACATTTGACATGTGAAAGCAGATTTGTTTAGTTTCTAATAATCCTATCAATTTGATGTTGATAGACTTCTGAAGTGGCCTAATCCAAAGTCCTCCAAAAAAATAGGCACATTCTGAAGTATATAGTTCTGCTGTGTGGCAAAATGAATTGAGCACATTTTAATAGATTGTTTGTCTTGTCATATAAATCTGAGTAAGAGTTTGTCTTGCAACACAGGTCTTGTTATGGTTCCAAGATACGTGATAAATAGCATAATGCCTCAATTGATTCTCCAACTTTTGTTGTGCTTATCATATTTGAGTAAGGTCCAACAGTCTCTGTGTAATGGAAATACTAATTGTGATTTAACAGCCTTTTTAAGTTGTGGAAAGCAACCCATATAGGAAGCATATAACTGGAGCCAAGATTGAGCACAGGACGTCTGGGACTTAGGTGAAGTAAACACATGGCAAAAATACCTTAAACTAGCATTTTTATGATTTCTAATGTTTTCTGTTGCAGTCAAGCCACCAGTTCAGAAAAAACTTCTTATAATGTGTTAATTTCTGGTCTTAGGTAGCAGAACAAGGTGCAACCCATTTGGAAGTTCAGATACAAGACTTTATCAGAACTTACAAAACATTTGGTCCAGATTTTGGATGTTGCTGGAAGATTTTGTTCAATTAAGCATGAAAAGAAATAAAATTTTGCTGATATTCTACAGTGCACAGGTAAACTTCAATTAGCATTTATTTATCTTCTGCTCTCCTGTAGCATAACATTGTCTGAAACATTTCCAGGTATTAAGCTGTGTTCATACAGCAGGGTTTTCTTAGAAAGGATAACCCATCCTTGCAAACTGGTATTTTTGTAAAGCTCCATCTTAATCAGTGGTTCAGAATGATTATTTGTGGTTTTGCAGAAGATGTACAAGCAGAAAGTGTTCATAGAAATACAATATTCCCAGTCTAGAATAGCATTTTCTATTGTAACTTTATAAAGACTGAGATTTGCAGTGATGGCAGTCATTGTAACTGACCACCGTTAGAGAACAATCCTCTCCATTCCTGACTTTTTCTTACCCTGTAGACAGTGTAGTAAAATATTAAAAAAAAACAAAAAACAACAAAACTTTAATCATATTCTTAATATAGCCACTGCTATTGTAAAATGCATTTTAATGAAAAATATTTTTTGAGCCATTGATTTCTAGCAAAGCTTTAAGTGATCCACTTCTGTAGTAACACTGGAAACAAAAGCAGTTCAGACTGGGCTTTTGCTATGTTTAACCAGCATTGTTTCAGACTTGGAGTAAAACTTTGTACTAGCTCAAAGACCGTAGATTTGTTGCAATCTTTGCAGTTCACTGAACTTTTTTTTTTTTCCCCGTGCATACATATTTCAAGTAAACTCTGTAGTTCTAACAAGTGACACGTTATGGACCCTAAATCGTTGCACTGTGAAATATGCACAGAGAAAGGACAAATGAAGATATCAAGGGTCTGTTCCATTTTGCACTGAACTGTAAAATGCCACCCTTGTTGTACAGAAGATCACTGGTTCTGAGCAGGGCTCATTGACTGCTAAGTTGTGGATAGTGTTTCACTTTCTGCAACTGTTAATATCCTGGGTTATCCAGGCATAATGACCTCTCTATTTGTGACACATTGTTGAATTTTCTGGTTCTTTTAACTTATTCAACACCCCCCCCCCTTTTTTTTTCTCTTTCTCAATTCATGGAAGGGTAGACGGATGCTGAATTAAGCTGCTGTACAGAGCTGCCTCACTTTTGGTCAGCCAATTATACTTGAAATTGGTGGTGACAGCGGCACATCTGTAGATGAATATAAGTAGAGTACCTTTCCTGTATACTTCAGCATCTGCACAAGCTTTTCTGTGCATGAGATAATGCATGTATCTTGGATAATCTTGGAATACCTGCAGTTTTGGTTTTGGTAGTTTTTAATTCTGATATAGTAAGCAATCTGTACTATAATAATACATACTATTTGATAGCTGACACTTGATATTTAAATTCTGCTTGGAATTAATTCTAATTTTATAATTAGTTGCAAAATTAAAATTGAATCATAATATATATTAAATACTTTAAGTGCTTTATATCTTTTAAGAACTTGGTTAGCTCAAAATATGGAAAGATAAATGGGTTACGTGTGGCATGCAGCACTTGGTTTCTGGACCTGATCTTGTAAGAATCTGGACTCTGTGGAAGGGTACCATTTTGTTTTGGATTAGGACCCATGCCTATATTTCTTCTTTGTTCTTCATCAAAAAAGTAGTGTTCAATCTGGTTTTATTTTCATAATATATTCTGCATGGCTCAAAGTTTACTCTGAGTGAGTTGTGTTTTGGTAGGGCTGTGTTAGGTGCCTCCAGCCTGAAATATGTCAGGTGCATAAATATTTTGCCTATCTTCAACCCTAGTCTCTCTTTTATACTACGTTTTATGTGACTGTTTCCCTCCTTATCTCTGTGAATCTTGCCAAATTTGCTGGCTTATAGAAGAAAAACTTGCTAATTTCAGAGGACTTTGAAACCCAGGACCTGTATAGTGAATAACATGGTGCATCTAAAATTCAATATCAAAGACTTTCCCTCTAGTATCAAGCCATATTTTTGCCTCAGTCATTGAATTGTTCTTAAATTCCCTGTTGGTAACCTGAAATCTTTATGTTGTGATGAGATTATACTGTTAAAAAAACCCAGCAACATTTTAGGTTTAGATATTGATGATAACGTTCTGTATTCTTCAAGAGTGTTAAAAGAATCCACTTACTGTCTTTCTGTGTGCCTTCTGTAAAAGCACCTGCAAAAATTTAAGGTTTGCTATAACCAGGCTTAGGCCACTGCAGATGCATCAAGGAGAAAGTTTTCTTAATAGATTATACCTACTACCTTGTTCAGCATGAGGGATCATTTGCTAAGACGTGTTTGTTCCCACTGGCATAGCTCCGAGGGTCACTGTGCCTTTTATGCCTGGACCTTGCAGAAAAGAAATGACTGCATAGGATAGGATGAATGTTTTACTAGACCATTGGGCACATTGATTTTTATTTTCATGGATATGTAGATCAAATTGAAATAACCTAAAGGAGCTGATGTGATACCCTGGGACTGTTAGAGATGTCAAGATTTGTAGTAAGTCTGTGTATTTCTACTTCTTGGTACTCCCTGTAGAAAAATAGCATGGGGTGTCATTGACATCTGTCACTTGCTGACACTTAGGAGAAAAATAACCTCTACCTCTGTGAGACATTCCCAAGATGTGTCCCAGATGAATAAGATTGTGTACTGAACCTCGTTTTGATTTATTTACATTTTAAAGCAAGTGTTATGCAAGTCAGAAAAGCATGATTCTGGCTGGCTGTTATATCCTTAAGCAACTGTCTGTATATTGGCATGTGAAGAATTCTTTCTTGCCTGATGTAGGATACTACTTCAGAAATGTGTTTTTTGTAAACACCCTGAAACTACAGAGCAAGAACAGTTTCTATTTCAAGACCTGTTAAAATTACATTTATTGAAGCAACAACTGTTCAACTGCCACATTAGAAAGAAACTATTTAGACCACCATACTGTGTCAGAATTAATGAAGAAGTAAGAAATTTGGAAAACTGAAATTAAGAAGAACAAACCAACATGAGCTAAGGCTTAATTAAATCTCAGAGAAAGTAGGAATGTGAACTGTATTTTAAGCAGCAGGATCATATATATGTAAATACGTACACATATATGTACACATATATTTATTTCCACCACCCCCTCACCCCACCCCCCTCCCCATATGTGTGCAGTGCCTTTTCTTTTTGAAGCTGGTTTTCAATTTCAAAAACCATTCTATAACTTGGGTAAAGATCATCTTTGTATGATACCACTTTAACAGTTCTAGGAATATAGATTTAAGTTTTGTGACTATCTGATTGTTCAGCTAATGCAGGGAAGATAATTTAAAGTTTATCTAATGTTGTAGACCTTGCCACATTGACAGAGAGATTGCAGGTTTTAGTTACAGTAATATAAAATTTTCTTTCCAGTAGGAAGTCAATACCAGATGCTCTTCTCTAGTACCTACCCTGCTTTTTCATCCTTTCATCTGGACATTAGATCTTATTGTTCACAGAACTCCAACAGTCTGATGAAATGGAGACAGTGTCTTCATTGTTTTGTCTCTCTGGAATTACGCTAGAACAATTCAGATCATCAGTACAGTTGAAAATTGTATTTTTAAGTATATTTTATTTTGCACTGATTATTATTTATATAAAAATACTGCACTTTGTATATCATGAGGAAAAACATTTCTAAAGTTTAGGGGAGTTTATAACATTGGTTCTAGACTGTATTTCTTTATCAGGCAAAAATACTGGCAGATAGACGAACATCTCTGGAAAATGACATTTTTCTCTCTGTTTTCCATCACATTCACTTTATCTATAGTGTCATGTTAGTTTAAGGTGCAGCATATGTAGGCCAACAAAAGCTGACATAAAGGAAAGCAGCATAATACAGTGTAATGATACGTGACACATTCAGACTGAGAAGGAAACTCACTTCCTCGGAATTAATACCTATTACTTACTGTGTTTGCCATTAACATACTCTTCTCTATGCATACACTCTATGCAATCAACATACGCCTTACTTATGCTGGAGAACATTAGCTTATTCTGAAAACACAGTGAAGTCATGAAGTATTTTCTAAAATGCAGATTCGTAATTAAGTCCTGATATTGCTTTCCTGATTCCTAAACTATTCTGACACAGAAAGAACAAATAACTCTTGATGTTTTTCCCTTTTCTAGTTGATAGACTACAATTTACCAATATTTATATTTGTGATAGGTCAAGTTATAGACTCGTATTCACATAACCTTATAGCTAACTTAAAAGTGTAAATTTATTAAAATTATATTTTAAACCTTCCTGTAAGTGAATTATCAATTCTAGAAAGTAAGCAAGAGAATTTAATAATGCTATTGGACGTGTTCTGAGTTTTGAACAAGTATTTCACAGTAGATTTCAGCGTAAGTAGTATGCACTGAAACCAGAATGTAACCTAGACGCAGTGGAACACATTTCAGACCAGAAACAAAGCTTTCCAAAGTATTGTATTTGCTTGAGTGTTGACCTAGCTGGGAAATTACTTTTCTTGGGGAAGTTTGATGCTTTTGTCACATTCTGCACTGGGAGTTTGTTCTGTTTCCTCACTTTCCCGAAGAAGAAATGTTCCCTAGAATACCTACTGAAGTTGTTCAGCATAAAGGAAATGCAGAGCTATAGCCCTTGAGCTGAATCAAGCAGAGACAGGAACTCCCACACCAGCTTTTGTGCTGCCTGGTGCTCTGGCACAAGTGTGCCACACAGTGAACTAGATTTAGACTACAAATATGAGTAATGACTGTAATTTTACTGTGGTAGTTTAAACTTAGGACAGTTCTCTGCTTGTATTCATCACATGGCTGCCAAATGCTTTCTTCTGGCACAGAAGCAGTGGTGGCATGGGGTCAGGCAAAACCAGTGAAAAGTGAGAGAAAAACCAGAATCACTTTTCTTAGCAACACTAAGTAATGCGAATATGAAGTGCTTGTAGAGGAAGAATTTATTTAAAGAAATGGAATCTTAGCTTATTATTTGTGCAGTCAAATATTTAAAAATATACCAGAAATCTAAGTTAGTGTATTACATCCAAATTAAAATGAGGAAGGAACTATGAAGCGGAGAGAAAATTTTCATAACATATTGTCTATATTTGATGATAAGTGGCAGGCGAGTTAGTAGTACTGATTGGTGAAGAATTCTTTTCATTAAGAAATAAAAACACCCCACTCTTTGTTGTACTCTTGCTGCTGAAGGGATTTATTTTAAAGGAAAAATCTAAGTGGTCCTAAACTTTAAAGTTTTCATTATAAATAAAAAAAAATATTTCATATAAAGGAGGGCTCTGTCCATTTAATCATGAGAACAGTGGACTGACTACTGCTTGAATTGAAATAACATCTGAGAAGCTGCCATATTGTCATTTCATAGGCTGAGCCAAAGAAATAAAATGGATCATGTAACTTTGGTACAAGATTTGGGTATTATAAGGTTAAGTAGCTGAGGTGTTAATGTCTCAAATCCAACAGAATGTAATCATTATGTTGTGAGTGGTTTGTTTGTCATTTATTGCGGGCATATAAGCAAGGATCAAGGGTATTAAGAAGAAAAACAAATTTTATTTCATTGATGAATTAAAGCAGTAACATTTTATTTGGTTTCAAAACCATCAGGAAGACTATGTATGTACATGATGTGCCTTGGTTTCAGAATATGCTATTTTAAATTCTTAATATGTTACATGAAAACGCCTACCTAAAAGTCACCTATACTTAATTAAATATTGCCTAAAAGTAGGGATACAAAATTTGTTTCTTCCTGTTTATAAGAACTTTCATTTTGAGAGGTGTTGGTCTTTATTCCTAGACTGGTACATAATTTTCAAATATAATGCTTTTCACTTTAGTACGTACAAGAAGGTCACTATCTAATACTGACTTTGAAAACTTCGTGAAATAACAAGTTATTTACATGCAACAACTTTGGTGACATTGCACACATACACCAACTACTTTTCCCATTGTTTTCAGTGTTTAGACTGTTGTGATTCTGCTGATATAGCCAATGTTTTTCTTCATTATTCCTCTGCCTTTGTCCTTTCCTACAGGCTTACCCTGAGTTTGTCCTGACCTACCTAGAGGAGCTAAATGAAAGAGAGGAGGTGACCCAGACAGAAAACTGCATTCATCATGGGGCCTGGTCTGCAGCTCATCAGGAGATAGACAGCAGCTCAGTGGAAGAGGTCACAGTATTAAGCCAGAGGCAGGTCAGAGACAGTCCTTTCAAAAACACATTTTGAAGAGAGAAATATCAGTGTAGAAGTCAACTTACTTCCTTAAATAAATAACCTCATTTGATTTTTTAATATGATATTTTTATGTTAGACAAATTATATACAAATTTTCACAAATAAAAGAAATGTTATATATTTGTGCCTCAGAACAGTTTATGCTTATAGGACATGTAGGACAAATTTTTGAAATATCTTGCTTCCACGTGGGAAAAAAAAAGAACAAGGAAAGAAGGGAATTAAACAGAAACCACTAGATCTCTAGATCTGTGCTTCTTGATGCATCTTGACATAGCTATTTGTATTTCCGACTTTTCCTGCTAATCAACAGCCTCACTTGAAAAAGTAGACATACATTATTTTAATTAGTAATATATGAATTACACGGTTGTACTTCCATCTCTTAGGTTCTGCAAAAAATATGTCAGCAACCCCAATCAGAAACAACTTTCAGGACCTTTGGACGCCCATTTAATGCCTGCAGATCCCCTAGGGGAGACTACACAGCTGACAGTGGCACTGGTGAGGAAACTAGAAGAGAAACATCCTAAGGCCTCAGCTCAAAGGTAAGCCACTGACAGAACTGATATTTATTGTTCAATGACATTAGATGTTTTCCTTCAGTTTCATGTAAGATTGATTTCCTGGATATTATTGAAATATCTCAGAAACCCTCTGGCTGATAAGCAAACAGGGATTTTGACCAAAATTAATGAAAATGGTGACATTTATGTGCCCTTTCTTTATTATTTTGAAGATTGATGTGGATGATGTTTGCTAGTAATCGCAAATTTACTTCTTAATTTTTATCTACAAACCTTGCATCATGCAAATTACATAAAGAAACAGGACTTGTATCAACATTGTGGCACATTTTGTGCTACGAGACTTAAGCTTAAATGGTGAAGGTTTTGTTAAAAACCTGAAACTCGTACTGCGCCAAAATACCAAGTGACACAGTCACTTTCAATATGAGACTATTTTAATTTCGGTAAAAGATAAATAGTAGTGTTCTTAGTTGCTTCTACTTACAGCAGGCAAAAGACCTTGCCTTTCTTTAGTTAACTTAAGGTCTTACAAATGGCATTTGGCTAGTTATTTTTGAGCTTTTGGGTATTCTTAGAGCAGAAGTTTTTAAAAATGGACCTCCCATTCAGATGAAAGACTATGAGACATCACTTTGAATGAAAATTGAAGTTGCTGTTACTACTGGCAGTAAGTCAGTGATGTTAATGTACAGGTGAACTGCAAACAACAGATTCAGTTAATCTATGTTATTGCAAGTCTTCCCTTGGAAGTATTGCCTTTAGAGAACTCATAGTTTTGCTCTTCTGGTCCTCCTTCAAGGACTAGCATTTCTGATGTTTCATTTATTATATTATCTTACAAACATTTTGGTTTTGAGTATCCAAAATATTTCCTAAATGTGTTTGAAGACTTTCACATGACTGAGGTAATGGCCATTAGTAGTTCTGGGGGAACTGCATAGGTAGGTATAGGTTGCCTGTATTTTGGGTAACTTTTTATTTTTGATAAATAACTTAAAAGCTTTTTTAAATGATTTAACTACTAATAAATACTGTATTTAGTTTATGTGTATTTTGCTTATGTTGTGTTACAGCATACACTAAAGTACCAAAGTTAACATTGATTATATCAGTTCTTTCAAAAGATGTCTTCTGCAATGTAAGGTGAATGTTTATGTACAGGATCATTTCTTTCCACAGTGCTTTGGCTTTGAATTGTTATGCTCTAAAGATGCAATGTGATGTCAGGGTCACCACAAAGTTTTTCATTTCATTTAAGTAGAAGGGGATAAGTGAAATTTCTTCAAATAGACTTCCATGCTTTTAGCCTCAGATAGTGTATAAATATTAAGCTTAAAAAAAATCTCTTCTTACAGAGAAGGCTTTTGATTTAGAAAGCAATCTGCAGTCAAGATAGCCTTTAAGCACTGAACACTTTGCTTTCTATGTCTTCATGTATCTCTTCCTATTAAAAGTGGGAATCATTTTCCTGAACTAGAACTAAATATACAAAAAATACATTTTAATACAAAAATGGCATTATTTTACTGTCAGAAATATTTGGCATTAGATAGCGATGGCAACTAATTCAAAGCTTCTACAGTTACCTCTGTTATGGAAGGTATTAAGTGGTTTAAACTCTCTTTTACTGCAATTTTTCACTAGACTGTGGTAAATACTAATGTTTTCTGGTAAATAGCTGCCGCCTTCCGCTCTGTAGTTTGTAGAATGCTTTCAGTGCCTGAAAGGCAATGTATGAAATAGGAGAAAGGGTTTTGCTTATTCTGTGTGATTTGAAAAGCTGTTCAATTTCTATGTAGCAATAAATAAAATTTTCTTGCCTTTTCAAAAAAAGGAAAAAAGCCAACAAAAAAACCATGAAAAACTGTCATAAGAGCAAATGAGGTGTAAATTGTCTGTTTCAAAGGAAGCTATATCTCAGTATGCTAGACTTTTGTTTCAGGAATTGATCCATTTTGTGTGTCAATAAAGTAGAGGAGTGATGTGCCACTGCAGCATACAGTCAGCCCCATGTTGAAAGAAAACATTACTCTGTAGGATGTTGTGGGAAGACCCTTAAGAAAAGGGCCAAGTTTCAAATAATGTGTTTAATTAGATTTCAAGGTTGTCTGTGATAATTTTCATACAGTTAGTCTTTCTTTACTTATATATTTTCGCTGGTTGAAGCCTGCAGTCAGCCCCTTTTTTACCTGTACATTGTTTAACCAGGTGCATATTATCCTGTGATATGCGATAGTAAAGCTGATAAGGAAATGAACTTGATGTTTGTGTGTGATGTTTATGAGTGTATCGCCTATCATTGTGGTCTTGGTACATCCTTAGTATCTTTGGGTACATCTTATTCAGTGTTGTTGTCAATGTTAGGTTTTCTTAGTGCATCTCATACTTTTAGAAATTTATATGATGCCTGTAATCTTACATACTTGAAGATAATCTCTGATTTACATGATTGAATCCCTGATTTCCTATGTGAAAGATGGAAAACTTATCCATTCCAGCAAATATCATTGAGGTAAAAATAATTTCTAAATTACTGGTATTGCCTCAAACAGACCAAAGTCAAATAATCAGCTAGTTATTAGACATGGGACGTTGAAGTTGCTGAGATGGTTTGGCTTTTAGGATATGAATGAATAGAGAAGTGACCTGTATTAACTATAATATACATAGATCCCTCAGTACATGAGAACTCATGACTTACCTAGATAATTAA
>JBCJKH010010862.1:0-18541 GCA_039877255.1 Loriculus beryllinus | reverse complement strand
TCCTCTTGGAGGGAGGTCAGTACCAGACACTGCTCTGCCCCAGGGTCCTTCACTACATTATCAGAAATCTGCCCTTTCTTTGTCATCTTTGTCAGAGATGAAAACATGTGTGCTAATAAAAGAAAAAAGTTTGTCTGGTCTGGAGGAGCCAGTTGGTCACCAAGAGTTTGCTATCAGGAAATAAAACCAGAAACCTTTACGCAAACCAGCAGGATTTTAGCCAGGGCAAAAATAACTGAGCTACTGTCCTCTTTCAAAAACTACGCTTGCATTCAGTCACCCCAGACAACAGGAAAACCAATTGTTGCTAAAAACATTATAGAAGTTTGTGCAGACACTGTTGGTACCCTGAGATTTCACAGCATGTAGACTTTTAATTGCCTCTCCTTTCTGTCTGCCGATGAAGGCATCTGGAATGTTTCTCTCTAGCACACCTTATTGTGGAATATATTGGGGTTTAAAATAGAGCAGGATGATGAATACATACAATGTCTTGACAAAACTTCTTACAAGTTAAGCCTTACTGTGAGCATACTCCACTCTGTCTTAGGACATGTTTATCATTTTCCAATATAGGTTGTATTCAGAGCTTTCAAGAGCTACACAGCTGACCTCTAACAGCTTCACCAATGAAATCATTGCTCTGCAAGCTCCAGCATTATATTCCTTTTTTTTTTTTCTTCTTAATTTTGAGTTATAGCCTTTTATCAGAATGCAGTAATTTCTGGAAGAAACTCATGTCACTCTGCACACAGCCTTAATACTAATTAGATTAGGACATCCCATATAGATCTTCTTTATTCGCAGAAGACTATAATAAAGTCAGCATTTGCTAAGACAAGGACATTCTCATTGACAATTCAAGCATAACACACTTCTGTTCTTTAATCTCTGCAGTGTACCAGGAGCATCACATTCCATCTGTCACTTCAAGCTACAAGCCTTTTAGGGTGGAGTTTTCATAGGATGAAACCCCTCTCAGATCAGGTGTCTGTTGTTTCTCTACCGTATAATATTCTTACCCCATCCAACCATAACTTTTCTGGTACTATCAAACTGAATGAAATCTGTTTACCTTTGCAAACATTTTTTCTAAGTGTGACAGAACACGTTTGGACAATACGAAGATACTGAAAGGATCTCTCACCCACCACATGGAAGAGCAGCAGCTTGGGGTAACTAACAGCACTGTGAGCAATGGCCTAGGAAACAGTGGAGAAATAAGCTATGTAGCAGGAAGAGTAGGAGAGGGGTACAAGTGAGGTTTTACACTGTAGCAAGCCTGTGGGGGCTACTAAAAGCAGAGGGTACACAACCTAATGGAAGTTCTTAATGATAAGCCTACTTAAATTGCCCATGGCGACATGGTTTAGTGTGTGGTGTCCCTGTCCATGGCAGGGGGTTGGAGCTTGATGATCTTAAGGTCCTTTCCAAACCTAACTATTCTACAATTCTATATGCCATTATAGAGTTCAGATCCTCTACTGTATTAAAACACCAAGGAGCCTTGATGTCTAGAAAACACTTAAAAGGTGTCAGTCTAAATACCTGTTGGTCTTACATAGACTAGCATGAAAGTAATAAAAAGTCTGTTGAAATGTTGAAAATGTTGATATGCTTTACAGACCAAACAGCAGGTCTGTAAAGAAAAGCTATCTGAACAAGTTTAGGCTTGTGAAAGGTTAATTAGCAGCTATCATTGAAAGTTCTTTCTGTTATTCAGACCCACCTCCTACAGTCAGTTCCCAAACACCTGTGAGTATGGGCTTGGAGAGAGCAGGTCTGGGAAGTGATAGTAGCTGCTCCAGAACTGGAATACATTGTCATGAGAGGTGTATCCATGGAGAACTGAGTAACACTTTTAAACATTATCATGATGCTGCATATGATGTGAAGTAATAGCAAAAAAAGTATGCAACTAGTCATTTTTATCTATTGCTTCCCCCAAAACACAGATTGAGGAAGCATAATCCAGTTGGTTTATGTCAAACACCAAACAGGACACAAATCGCTGGGAAGCAGTCCAAGTCACAGCATTCAGTTGAGACTGAAAAAGGAAAACCTCCATTCTTAGATCTGTCCTTGATTTGAGGCAGTTTACTGCCAAGCGTCACTGTTTATCAAGGGAGATGAAGATATTAACATTCTCTGTAAGATACATGGTGATTTGTTGATTGAAAGCACTTGTTTATATATCTTATATATATATATATGTATACACTCAGCATTTTAAAACACTTTTAAAAATAAAACCAGAAATGACATAAGCCCAAATCTTGTTTTAGTTAACTTGTTGCTGTACAGGTTTCTTTCTGACATTCACGAAGACAACCAATATATTCACATGTACAACGTGACTGTGTATGGCAGAGTGCCATGGGAGGCCTCAATGAAATACTTCATTAAAAAACAAACAAAAAACTGAAAGTACATTCCAAATTGAACAAGCAACACTTGTTGCAAACCACTTAAACTTCTAAGGGGCACCACAAGACTTGCAACTTGACTGAAGGATTAGACAGCATATAAGCAGGAACTTTGTGTATTACACAGTGAATACAAACCACTTAAGGGCTAAAGGGCTTCAGTGGAACCTCTATTTTTCCCCTTGGCCATGGGTTTCTGAAGTTGAACAACATGAATCTAAAGTAAAAACACGCTAGGCTTCAGAGAAAAGCCCTAAAAGGAACAGGATTTTAAATACCCTTCTCATGGAGTCATATCTAATGCTGCATGCCACTGAAAGACAGAACCTTGAGTTTCAAGAACAGAAACAGGTTACACTTTTCTAGGAAGTCCAGTGACTCCTGATTGCACAAAATTTCACAAGTGTGTCCACATGGTTGACTGCTTTTTGGCCAGGCAAATTAACCCTTGCTGAGCCCAGCACTGCAGCAGCTACAATGATTCTGGATGTACCTGAGCTCTTGTACTTTAAAATAACATGGCTCCAGTCAGGTTATCACATTCCTCGTGACTGACACCACAGACTGGGTTTTTTTTTTCAGCTTGCTTCAGTGCAACAGTAAACTATGACCATTATAACCCTTGGTTTGAATCTCACAACACTACCATGCCAGCTAACAAAGATGCTCCTCTCTCACCACAGATGGTCAGTCTCTACTAGAACAGCAGCTCCTCTTCTGCCCCACACCCCAAGGGATGAAGTACCCATTATCTTTTTGCTTGCAGCAGTTGTTGAGGAAAGACCTTGGGTCCATGAAGCGAATAAAGCAAGCAAATACACTTACTGTTGGACAGCAAGCAGCACAAATCTCTAGCAGGATTTCTCTTACTGAAAGAACAACTGCATAAGCATATGAAGAATTACTGCTAGTTTTTGTTTCCAAACACCTGACAGAATATGATTCAGCCCCGAATACTAACTATATTGAAAAAACTCATCACAGGAGTCTGTCATACTGATTTTCAACTCAAAGTGTTCTTACTGTACAAGAAAAAAGAGGCTTTAAAAAAATTAAAGCTTGAGAATATAAAAAGAATCTTGTCTTGAATGAAGACAAGCCCAATCAGAATGGGTCTCTAAGCTGAACTGACTTGTTAATAACCCTGTAACAACAAAAATAATACTACAAATAATAATTTCATATGATTCTGAATAAAAAACAGGGAGATTTGAAAACATTTCCTTTTTTTTACTACGCTCAACTAAATCAACTATATGAAGCGGCTAAAAAAAAGGTAAGTTACAGATCTGTCATGGACTATGATGGAAATAATTTCTTTTAAAGTGTTCTCAATAAACCACACATAAATGGGAAAAACCTCAAGAGCTCTCACTGGAGCATGAGAACCTATGCATATGAAGTTCAGAAAATAACACCTATGAAGATTTAACTTTAAAATGTTCCATGACCAGTATATTCAATATCATACTTTTAAAAATGTTTATAAGTAAGTGTTAAAAATTGTTCAGGCTCTTACTTTGCTTTATAGTCTCTTCCTAACCCTTCTGCCAACTTGAATTAGGCTGGCCACTGCAGGAAGCTGTGTCTGCCTCCGAAGAGATAACAAATGAGAGAACTCAGCACTGCTATAAATCCCTCAGAGCCAAGTATACATATTCTATAAAACAAAAGTGGTGGTAAGAAAAGAGAGAAGTCATCCTACGTAACTTCATATGCCTTGAAGTAAGGTGCAAGCAAAACTGAAGCTCCCATCACAGAAGTGGAATCATAATCAACCCTACCTCCAGAGTACAAGATGATTTTTCTCCAAAGCTTTTCCCTGAACATGATCTCTGTCTATACATGCCTATTTTCCTCCGATGCATATGAATCCTATTCCAAGAGTAACATTTTCCCATTTATGATGTTCAAATTAAGCATACTTAAAAATATTACCAGCTTTCAATGATGTAACAAGCAAGAGACTTGCTACGATCAAAATACAAAGATTTGACTACGTTATTTTTAATGCCACTGCTAAGCAAGATATCCAAGTTTGTACTGAAACTTACTAAATTACCGTAGTGGTTACTGCAGCATATTTATAGTCAGGTAATGCACAAATAGACAAAATAATAAAATTCAGACTGTTCTACCCCACCAGATCTTGCAAATCTACTTTTGAAAAGACTATGAGTGTTTTATTAGCCCCACTTCTTCTAACATCATGTTACTGTAAAATAAGACTACAACACAGAGCTACTTTCACACAGATCTTGTAAGATAAAGCTATGAGTGACCAAATAATACATAGCTCTGTTTTCTGCATGCCTGAACCTCTCCATCATGTTTTATTAACAGCTAACATGCAAGTAAGTTGTCACCTGCACACATCTAGCTTTCACAGCTAGATATTGAACGAAACTTCATCTGAAAACCAACTGAAGAAGACAACAATTAAGGACCACTCTGGGGCAACTGAAATCAAAGATATTTATAAAGCAGTTAAGGGGCAAAAATCAAAAAACACTCAAAATATTCCCAGTTCAAAAAAGTCTTCAAACAGTCGCTGGAGAAGCAGATACTGTGCCAGATACACCCCCTATCTCCCCTGTTACACAACAGACACTGACAAAACAATCAAATTAACCCAAAACCTAATCTGTCCTTCCTCCAGAGAAAAAAAAAAAAAAAAATACAAGTATCTATATTAAGAACACACATCCATCAAAAACAAAGCTAAATGAACACTCTTATTTTTAGGAAAACTTGTCTATCCATCCGTTAAAAAACCAACCTACACAAACAAATCAATATTGAAGCATCTATTGATACTTCTCTGGTTCACTACTGAAAAGGAAAAGGGGGAGCAGATGTGAAACCCTAGACAAACTCTTTTTATTTACCTCTTGCATAAAACCCCAAAAACCCAGGATCTACTCAAAGGTGATTTCAGCAATTGCCACAGGCTACATCTCAAAGTTAAGGATAATTTCACCAACTGCCACAAACTACACCTACTAACTCCAATTTCTCTTAACAAGCAAAATCATCTAAGGAGTAATAGATACTGATCTTCTGTGCAGGACTCTACACAATGAATTAACTGTAGGCATTGGAGCCTCCTGCTAACAATCCTCTGAATGTTCTTGTTGCAGAATTAAGAGTACCTTGTTCCAATTTAGCTTAATCCACTTAATCCATTTGGACTGAGACACAGTGATACCACAAGAGCTAGATGGAATTGATACTCAATTCTGAAACTGCAATCCAAGACCAAATCATCTGGATTTAGATTATAGCTTGCTTCACTGTTTGAATGGACAGTTCTTTGGCTGTTTGAAGATGTCTGGTCTTCCTAGTCTGAAGGCTTCCTAGTCCAAGAAAACACATCTTTTGCATTCACCAACAAATTACTATCCTTCTGCCTAAAATCTCCAAGGCTTCTCCTAAAATCTCACATGGAGTGCATCTAATACACTGACAGAATTTATAAGCCCCAGGTCATTCACCAGTTACTTTTCACAGGAGATCTACCAGGATAAGAAACACTAATGCATTCCGTGTGAACCTGGCATTAAGCTCACCCAGCAAACAGGAGGCTCAGATTCCACATCCTCTGGCTGGAACCAGCCACAGCACATCTGAGCATGCCAGTTTGTGTAGCCAGGAAGAAGTAAAAGGCAGACAGAAGGAAGCAAAATGTAAGTTGCCTCTGTAGCTTACTTCTCAATAGATGTGAAGGAGGGGGAAAAGTCCAGACTTCAGGTGAACCTCAGGTTATTTCTAAAATTTTATTTATTTGGTAGCAGGAACCATAGCTCACACCCCCTAATGCTCCTCTTCCCAAACCAGGACAACATACATCCATACTTCTCTTTAGTCTCCACCCCAGAAATTAGATCTCATCCTAGTCCACTCATCTCCATTCCTGTTAAGGTGATTAACAGAAACTGTGCGCGGGGAGGTACCTGAAATGAACTGAAGGGTAACTGCCTCTGCAGGAACAGTTACAGATTGTGAGCAACTGCTTCTACATGGGATTTCACCTTGTGGTTTGTATAACCACCTCTATACAGAAAATTACTTCAACATACCACCCATAAGCAGTTTCTTTGGTAACCACCGAACTCTATCATACATAACAAACTTAGTTTATTTGGCAGGAGTCAACACTCGGATGTTTTGAAAAATCTGTTGATCACCAGAGTTGTACCTGCTACGTACATACATATTAACAAGTATTGATAGAAGCTGGTAATAACCATTTCTCCTCCAGTTATGTGTTATTTGGAAACAAGGTGGAGGCATCACTATACGAATTCAGGAGTCTGAATCCAGTGCTCTAAATACATTTCACTAGAGCTTTGAATCAAGTACAGGTCAGAGTTTCAAGAACTGTCTCCTCGCATACCAGACAAGCTACACACACTTAAGAAAAACTATTTATGGCAAGACTTATACTACCTGAAAAAGGTTTACCACTTTGGTAAAAAGTCACAGTAAGTTCATTCAGGTTAATACAAAATATAATGATAAGAGCTGTTTTTGAGTAACAACTCTGAAGGTGCACTTACTGCGCAAAGGGTGCCACACTTGGGAGTTCTTCAAGTAGGCAAACCCCAGACATATGATATTATTGCTCTCCACTTTTGAATCTCAATTTAAACAGAAATTTTACAAACTGGCATGACTAAATGGAATTCTAACAGCATTCACAATGCTTCACAATGACAAGCAAACTCAGCACTTCATTGTTTCACCATCTCCTTCGATAGAACTGGCTTTCCTTGGAGCAAATTATCCCACTTATTATTATTCATACCTTCAAAGAGAAAGAAAATTCTTCCCCTACTCTGCCCAGTAATGATGTAGGAGGGAGTGAATTAAAAAAAAAAAAGGAGAAGAAAAGCCCTCTCACTGGCAAATCTGCTCAATTCAGACCAAGGGCAGCAATTCTGTCCCTTAGTGCTTTTCCTCCTCTTGGAGGGAGGTCAGTACCAGACACTGCTCTGCCCCAGGGTCCTTCACTACATTATCAGAAATCTGCCCTTTTCATTTCATTTTCATGCCCATTCCAACTTTTTATTTGAAAGTTGGGAGGCCCAGGTGTGTGTAAAGCCAACAGTTACATTTTTCCCTTAGTTTTGTAACAAAAAAAAAAACCCAAAACAACTCATCTCCAGTATTTCAGTTCTAACACTGTTCTAGCTACACTAAAATGTAATAATGGTCACAAAATCGATTTCTTTAAAAACTTCCAAGGCTTCTCTTAAAACTCTACTTTTAACAGGCTAAGTCAACAAGAAGAGGCATTAATCATAATCTACAAATATTCTAAGACAAACAAACCTGTTAATTATTTTCTGAGACTAATAAGACATTAACTGTGCTGTTCCACATAAATGAGTCTTCTAAATGAGTTTCCTACATCTTTTTTCCACAGACAATTTCAAGTTCCTTTCCAGATAACAAGAAGCAACAGTTTATATATACATAATTCTTTTTTTTTTTTTTTTAAAAAAAGCGCATCCTTGCTCTTTAGTTAATGCCTTTTTCTGAGTCTTCCTTTTTGGATGTAAATTAGTTACTACTATCAGGCTAAGGGAAGAGAGTATATCAACAAACATCCCGACCAATAAATCACTTGCTACCAAAAAAAAAAAAGTCAACATTTTTGTGTTTCATTTCAATATAGACAAGGTAGTCCTGAATACTGTAGTGCTACAACAAGAGCAAAACCCCTGAGATTATTTACCACCTCAGCATTACTCAAGGAAAGCCAGTGGAAATACCGTAAAAGTAAATTGCTGATTAGCTCATTCACACTAATCCCTGATGCAGCATGCAACTGGAAGAACATAAAATCTGCTCCATGCTGTTGGTGAAAAGCTATTACTGAAACTATTCATATCTACATACCCTCTGTACTTGCACCCAAGACACAGTTATCAAGGAAGGGGGTTAACTGCACTTCTTTCAATTTAGTTCCTTGGTATAGAATGAAGGTTTGACTGCAAGATACAGTTTAAAAATAAAGTAACTGCTATAACACATGAATGAGCAGGACAAAATACAACAAACGCAGAGAGGTTTAGTAACTACTAGAAATAGAAAACAGGATTATACTGAGATTTCTGCCATGCTGTTGCTCCTCCCTCATCTCTAAACTAGGCTGTTTTAACCTCATCTGTAAGGTGTCTGACAGATGCAAACTATTTCTAATATAATTTCATTTTTATTTATTTCTCAACATTCCAGGTTATTCACTATTCTCCACAATCTTAGTACATTTGACCAGTATACAGCTTAAGGCCACTAAAAATCAGGTTCCATAAATTCCACTATTTGTTTTTAGCTTCTTGGGCATTGTTTTGTCTCTTAGTATTTTGATTGAACCCCAGCATTTTCTTCAGGACTTTTAGGCACTATTTAAAGACAGTCACCTTTTCCTTATCTATAACTGGATTAGTTAATTTGAGTCTACATGGTGTGGCTGCCTGCATTGCTGTCCCCTGCATGGTGGACGCATGCACTTGCAGCAAACCCTGTCTTCCACTACAGTGTGCCTCCTTTCTAAAGGCTTTTGAGCATAGCTTCAGAAGATGCAGGAACCATATACAGTCATATATTCAGCCTCCATACCTTACATTAATCATGTTTTCTCACCTTACCCTTTCATTTAACCAGGTAATTAAGAGATGACTGTAAACAGAACTTCTCTTCATGCATGCATCAGACCAAACTCCAAACCCCTAGAAGGTACCTGATCTACTTGGATCCACCAGTTTTCAACCAAATGGGAATTCACTGGCAGCCAACCAAAAGTGACCAATAAAAAAAATGGTATTTTATCCCTGTTCTTCAGAACAGACTCAAAACTGACATATCAAAATCAACAGTATCATATCTGCCTCAACTACCTATTTGCAATAAGGCTTTGTAGTGTTTAAATAACTGGTCTTTTCAACAACAAAAAGGCAACTTTATTTTATCTATTTTCTAGTGCATTTAAAAACAATAACAAAACATACAGAAAGGTGGGAAGAAAAATCCCTCTCTGCTTATACTGCTGATGTAAAGTTCTGTGGCTAACCACATTTCTCACCTAGTAGAATTTTAGCACTGTGGAGTCCAAACTTTTGACTGTTTCATGTTACACTGGTTTTCAGTTCTGGTGTATGCTTTAAGCTTCCCACCTCTTTCTTCAGGACATTGAGTAAAGTTCTAGAACTGTCCAAAATCTTCATGTAAGCAGCTTCAGTTTCAGCAAGAATTGCATCAAGCTCATTCCGTGAAGCTACCTTTTGGGCCAGATTTTCACATACACACTCCAGTTGTTCACTCAGAATCTGGATTTCATGCTGGAGTTTATTTTTTTCCTCTTCTGCTTGCTGGATTTGCTTGTTCAGTTCTTCTTTTTGCATACACAAGTCTTCAATGCATTTCACTAGCTCATTATTGTAACCCTGAAGAACAGCTCCCTGCTGAGTCATCCTCCCAAAACTCTTCCACTGCTCCCTGAAGTCCCAGCTCTGCAACAGCCTTCTGCACTCTAAAAAAAAAAAAAAAACCACCAAAAACCACACAACAAAAAACAACAAATAAAAAGAAGAAAAATTCTGTAAGAGAGTTACCATGAACAATGCTATGTTATCACAGATAACACTTATCTCTTCCTTTTCCAGGAAAGGGACAGGACAAAATGGGGCATCTACACCTTTACTGAAAGCTGGTCTCTCCTGTGATACCTTAATGGCAATATCAAAACACTTCTATTATGTTTTGTCATACCTTAATATCATTCTGAACAGAATGATACCTCAGACTTCAAGGATTTCGTCAGAGATAACTTAATGATCCTCTCCCCAAAGACACCTCAGCAGTCACCACCACCATCCCCTCGGCCTCTGATGAAGGGAATCTTCCTCGCATACTGAGCGCCAGCCACCGCTTCCCTCAAGAGAGCCCGGGGCACCCACACCACACCGATCAGCCGCCGGTGTCTCCTCACGGGCTCAGAAATGGCAGTTTCCCGCGCCCTGAGGCGCGCACGAGCTGCCTGCTCACCGGAGGCGGCCGTTAGCGCCCCTCACCCACCATTCCCCCATTCCCTCCCTCGCCCGGGCCCGGGCCCGAACCGCTCTACCGCCGGCATCTCGCTCCCTCAAAGGGCCGCGGCAGCCCGACGACGTTTCCGCAAGGGACGGGAACAGGGCCCCACCACTACGGATCTGTAGAAGACGGCGCCAGCGCCACAGAGGCCTGGCGGCTGGGCCTGATCCGCCCGGCCACCGCCCCAGGGACATTTTAACAACCTCCTCACCGCTGAGCGCTTCCTCGCAGAAGACGAGCAGTACACAAAATGGTTCCTGCCTACACATCAAGTGCCTGGGCGGAAAGGGAGGAGGGGGTAGGTAAGAGGAGACGTTCCTGTTCTTATCTCACACCCGGGCGCCGCTCCCCCCGCCTCGCTGCTTCTCTCGCAATTTCCCCTATTGCCCCCACCTGCCTGGCGTTCCCGCCCTGCTGGCTCCCACCGAGAAAGCTGGCTGCCCAAGCGTAGCCCTTCTCCTTCTTGGCCCGCCCGTGCGGGGTAAGAGATGGGCGGCGAGGCGCGGTCCCGCCGACAGCACGGCCCCGGGCTCCTTCGGCCAATCAGCCGGGCGCGCCCGGCCAACGGCTGCTCCGACCGGCAGTGCCTCGGAGGCCCCGGGTGAGGGGTCACGGAAATACCCGAGCGCTTCCGAACAGAGCGCCACCCTTACGGGAGTGTGAAAACAGCTCTACGGAAATAACCGATGTTTTCCGAAGACAGGTAGTGCTCGGGAGAGGACGACGAGGCGGGCCGCCCGGGGGGAGGAGGAGGGAGGGAGGGAGGAGAGTTACGGAACGAGCCGATGCTTGCCGAACGGAGAGATTGAAGGGCGTTGGGCTCGGCGGAGCTAGCCGATGTTTTCCGAAGGCAGAGTCGCCCGAGAGCAAAGGGGACAGAGGGGACGGAGCGTGTCGGAAAGAGCCGAAAAGAGCCGACGTTAACCGAGCGCGGCGTCGCCCGAGTTTCCCGGATGTAGTTGGAGGAGCAGCAGCGGCGGCGGTGGCGGCGGGCGCAGCGGGGGGAGGAGGCAGCCGCGGCGGCAGCAGCAGCAGCACCGGTCGTGGAGACGACGGCGGCGGAGTCCGTGCTCCCGGAGTGTCTCAGCGCGCGCGGGGCCGAGTTGCTGGCGTCTCCCCTCTCGCTGTGCGCGGAGGAGATGGGCCCGTGAGCGCTGCTCCCAGCCGAGCTGCCTGAGCCGCCCCCTCCCTCCCTTCCCCCTTCCCTGCCCCCGGTCGGCGGCGAGGCGGAGCGCTGCGTCCCCCTCCTCCCCCCTCGGCGCCTGTGGCCCGGCCGCGGCCGTCCCCTCCTGGTCCCCTCACACTCACACACACAGGCCGGGCATTGATGGTAATGTATGCGAGGAAACAGCAGAGACTCAGTGATGGGTAAATCCCTTCCTCCTCCTTCTCTGGCCCCTGGCCCCGCGGGGTCTCCCCCCTCCCCTCCGCCATGTTTGGGCCCCCTTTCCCGGCGGCCGGTAACGGTTGTTCGCTAACGTCTCTCTCTTTCTCTCGCTTTCTCTTTAGCTGTCACGACCGCAGGGGGGACTCGCAGCCCTACCAGGTACCTCAAGCGCCGGCCGCTAGGCCCGGGAGGTGGAGCAGGGGAGGAGAAGTGGGGGGGGGGGGGGGAGCCCCTCCAGCGGAGGCTTAGGCCGTCGCTGCAGGCCGCGGTGCCGTGAGCGCCTCGGTCCCGTCTCTCGACGCCGTTTCGAGCCGGGGAGAGCAAAGGCGGGGGGCGGCGGCAGCAGCGCGCGGAGGAAACGGGGCTCCGGCGCTCTTCTGAAGCCTGCGGCGGCGGGGCGAAAAGGAGAGGCCTAGTGCGACCGGTGTAGAGCTTGGGCCTAGGAGTAGGGGAGGGTACTGTACGAGGGGCGGGAGAGCCAGCCGGGGTCACTTGCAGTGGAGTGGAGATCCAGGGGGAGGTGAGTGTTTTCCTTTCAAAAACAAAAGGCATCTTGTTCTTCCCCCACCCCCCTCCCCAAGTCCTTTTTTCTCCCCAAAACTGCTGCTGTGGGTTGTAACCTGAGCAAGGCATGGGTTTATATCCTGAATAACTGGGGTTGCTAGTAAGGCTTAATTTCTGAAGTTACCAGCTGCTAGGTATGTTCAGAATCCGTCAAATCCTAAAGTTACAATATCCTCAGTTTCTGTGAGATGACTGCTGTATTTCTCTGCTGTGTCTACTGAAAAAAAATCCAGCAGGTCTCAGGGTGTGAATTTGAGGAATGCCATATACTGTGATACTGCTTTCTTCAGGGCACAGAATTGAACTGCTTTATTACATTTTGCTTTTTTTCTACTACTATGAAGTGTAATCTGACAGTCCAAGGCAGCTGTCAGTGACGGTTTGTGCATATGTAAACACTTGCCTCTCGGAAGCTCACGCTGCAAAAATCAAGCTAGTTAAAGTGAGGCAGAACGTGTAATTTTGGTAAATACTTCAAAATGAATTGTCACTTTACATGTTTGCCCCAGAATTCTATTTTTTTTCTCTGTTACATGTGCTGCAGGGTTGTTAGGACTGAAGAAAATGTCACTGAAGTTCATGGTAGTAGTTAAACCGAGTGGCCTTGACTACAGTATGGAGAACATATTCAAAATTTTCACTGATGCAGTGCAGCTTTCTATTGGTATTCTTGATACTAGGCAGAGGCTTGTGCTTCTCCCCAGAGTGCAGAAATGCTGTGGCCCATGTACTCTGAAAGTCTGTAGTCCAACAGTGAAAAAATGAGAAGTAAATTTTTTTCTTAATGGCAACTGTTTATGTAGGATGTAATAGTGGGAAAAAAATAGTTTGAGTTCTAATTACAGAACTTGTTGCTTTGATGGAGGTAATTAAAATTACGGAAAGACTAATACTAATATTTTTTTTTAAATAGAAAATAAAAGTTAAGTAACTTTAAACAAGGTTTTGGAAAGATCTAAAATTTAGAAATGACATTTTATCATCAGCTTTGTAACTTCTTATCTAATGTAAATCCCTGTTCTCTTGTGATCTGTTACAGGCTCTTAAGTACTCATCCAAGAGTCACCCCAGTGGTGGTGATCACCGTCATGACAAGATGCGAGACACCACAGACCCTTCACCACCAAATAAAATGTTGCGGCGCTCTGATAGCCCTGAAAACAAATATGGTGACAGCACAGGGCACAGTAAAGCAAAAAGTGTGCATACTCACAGAGTTAGAGAGAGGGACGGTGGTGAGTTACTTTTAATGAACCTTTATTTAACCAATTACTAATTTCTCATAAATAATAAAATTTAGCCATTATCACTTAGGTGATGAGAGTGTTATGCTATATGTGCCTTGTAACATGCTTGGAAGACTGCAGGGCAACCAAAGTTCAAGTTTTATTGGAAATATTTAGGCATTGTAAAACCTATTTTTTTATTTTTATAGATATAGTAGTTTCACTTATAACCACAAAGAATAAATAAACTTTTCTCTCTTTTATTTTCATTTTTTTTGAATGATATGTCTGAATTTAGGCATGCTGCAACATTTAATAATCTGAATTAGTATTCTGTATTTTTCACTAACAGTAGACATTGGCTGGTTTAGAGCCTTTTTTAATAACTGTATTGTGGTACTATACTGTGTAGTTACATGCTTTTATAGACTAACTCTCATAAGAAATGAAAAATAATTTCTTTAGCTGTTTTGTGGAACTCGACAATCAGAAGATGGTAATCAAAGGTAGCACTTACTGGAGCCTTTCTTGGCAGTAGTGTTTGCAGTCAAGGCAGCCCCTTGTGTTTTTACAGGGTATTATAGACAGTAGTAATATCCTCAGTGTTTTTTAATTTGTTATTTTCTATCCCCACTTACTAGAGAAAGGAAAGAGTAGGGTTTTACTTTTAATAAAAAGTGGTAACAGTTGCAGTTTATAGAAAATTCCAGTTACTGATTGAGTTTGGAAGCATGTTTGCTATTGTATAAGTACTCTATTTGGTTTTCATATTAAATTTTAAAATTAAGTGTGCAAGAGGAGAGCTTAAAGCTTTAAATCAGTTCTTCTTTGTTCTATATAAAGTTAATGACTTTAATCTACAGATACATTTATGGCTTTTTTTAAGTTGTTATAATAGCTAAAATATCTGTAGGTATCTTTTAGGAAATACTAGTTCCAAACTGCAAATGTGTTTATGGATTTGAAGTGTTCTTACAATTCCTATTTGTTTTTCCTTCTTTGGATTAATACAGAGGCTCTGTAGACCACTGATAATGTCATATAATTGTGTAGGTAGACTACAAAAACATGCATCTTTTATTAATACACTGATTTTCGTTATATGTAGTGATAGGACAAGGGGTAGTGGCTTTAAGCTGACAGAGGGCAAATTGAGATTAGATAGAAGAAAGAAGGGGCTGTGACGCTGGATCAAGTTGCTCAAGGAAGCTGTGGGTGTCCCATCCCTGGAAGTGTTCAGGGCCAGATTGGATCTGGTGAAATAGACAGTGTCCCTGCCCATGGCAAGGGTTTGGAACTAGATGATGTTAAAGGTTCCTTTCAATCCAAACCATGTTATGATATCTGATCATACTTGAAAGTATAGTAATCTTAGAATTAAATGTGTGTGCAAGGCTAGTAGGCTGCTGTTCTGTGCTACTTTTCAGGACACAGAGGTGTCCTCTCTTATTTCCTGTTCGTAAGTCCAAAGGTACTTGTCCTATATACTCTCGCAATTCTGCTTAGTTTTGCTGCAGTCAGTTTTTTTTTTCTGCTTCAGTGGAGCTACATTTAGTGGAGTTAACGCGTATATGAAAACAAACTGGAGAATGAGGCTCTATATGGGGAGAGTATTTGCTTATTTGTGTACTGGAATTGTCTTTAAGATAAGAAAGACATTCTGAAGTTCTCCCTGAGCACAACCGGATGTAATAGTTGGGGAATGACCTGAAGCATGGATATATACAATTACAATAAAGGAACATGAATTATGTGGTTTGTAAGTGAAAGGAACACTGTGCAACTGTACTTTCTTCCTCAGACTGTTAACACAGTGGAAAATTTCATTTATTCTGATCTAAAAGTGGTCCTTTTCACATCATATGTTAATAGATTGGGAGAAGGAAACAGTCTTCAACAGTCTGAGGAAGATTACTAATTTCTGAAACATGAACATTTGCAATTTTTAATGGAAATAAGTGATTTTGTGTGTGCGGTGTTGGTAAGATTAGTTTGGGCCACAGTTTGAGCTTTTGAAACATATATTCAGAACAACCAAAGCTGCATCAAGTCCTGTGTATTTTGTGTAGTAAATCAAAGCTAAGCAGCCATGAGCAGAAGGATATCTGCTTTGTCTTTGATTTACTGAATCTTTCTGGCAATTGAAGGTAGGTGTTAGAATATAGGAGAAATGCGGAGTTTTGTAGACATTTGCTTATTGCTGATATGCAAAAGACAGAATAATATACCATGTTCTCTGTCTATTGACTTACATCAAAGTACTGTTATTGATAGTGTTCTCTTGGTTTTGCAACTACAGACATACAGTGGAAAAAAAAATAAAAATTACTATTGTTTTTCACTGTAGTCCTAATATGACTGAAAAGTTATTAATTGGCTTCGATACTACTGTAGTTTTCTGTCTTGTTTTCTTTTTTGCACTCTTCTGAGAGAGTTAAAAAAGAGCTAGCATTTGGGTTTGGTTGTTTTGGGGTTTTTTGTAATTGTTGTGCTTTTCATTAGTTTAACATCAGTGGTGCTTGATTTGGAGCTACTGCAAAGGTGCTAGTGTTGTCCTGTGATCTAGCTAGACTTAAAGCAAACATCATTGAAAAATCTCCAATATTTATTTCACCAAACTGCATTAAAATCCCAAACGAGCGATCTGTTTTTCTCTCATCCCTTAGGAAACAAAACTGAACAAAAATGTGGAGTATTACTACTGAACACAGAGCTGAATTAACCTAATCTCTCCCTTTCAAGTCAATGTTTAAAAAGTCTGTGTATATTGCTTAGTGATTTTTTTGCTGTGAAGTGAAACGGGAAGATTACTGGTGTAGCATGCTGATACTTGGGACTCCTTTAGTCGCGACTGGCTCACTTTTTTGTGTTAAAGATGACTGGCTATATGTAATTTAAAGATAGAAGTGTACATCTATAAAATGTAAGAGCTATAATTGCATTATTTGAAAATTAAAAACAAAAAATTGTAGAACCTTCCCCTCTGAATACCCTTGGTGTCTGTATAAAGGTATTTGTTGTTACAGCTTATTTTTTGTAATACTCATAGGAGAATCTTTTGTGTTTGTAGAACTCTAGTCCATGGTAAGAAATTCAATTAAGGTTTTAAAACATGTGTTATGGCTAAACCTTCCATACTGATGCAGTGCAAACAAAGCATTTTTCAAAGTTGCTTACTGCATGGTTTCTGTGGAAAGAGACTACATACAGAGACAATTGTTTCTTTGGAGAGAGACTTCCAAGTTTACCTTGGACTAATTACAGAAGAGTACTTGCAAGTTTTTGTCACATCCCTGGTTTCCAAAGAGTACCATATCAAAAAACTGCAGTAACTTTGTTCTTCCTTTCACATCCTTGCACATGAGGATGTTGTCTCTGTATTCAAGTGTTTAAAACATAATGAACAACTAACCCCCCTCAGTGGATCTTGTATTTATAGGTCAGCTGCTGTAGGCAAGTGTGGAGTTTGAAGAGATTAAGGGGTCTTATGGGACCAACTCAAGTGTGAAGTTCCTTAACAGTAACAAATAGGGACTTAACGTTACCATTGTTTATAGGGAATAGAACTATGAAGGGCCTTGGTAGATGTGGAAAACTGTTTCCATTAAAGAAGAAAAGGAAGTACAAAGGTTTGAGAGCTCTCATGCTAGAGGATGGGCAGACTGAGCACATAGATGATCCTTGTAGGTCTATTTACGTGCATAAAAGAGGAGATACTGGCATACAGGAGCAAAACCAGAGAGGCCAGATAAGTGGGGTACCTTTGGGAATGCTGTAAGTGAAATGCATATGTTATTTAAGAGTAAAAATTGCAAGATGCAACACTTGGTAAAAGAGGGAAAAGGCTATTTCTACTTGAATGTATGGAGGAGAATAACTGAGATAGTAGAACTTTGTGCAAAACTAACAGTTAAGCCAGGTGTACTCAGTTTTTCTTACTGTGAAGAAAATACAGAGCGTTTTGCTACGTTTATGCTTAAGAGGCTTTGAAAAGATGTTTGCTTCATGCCATATCTCACTGAATTGTTTAAAATAACAAATGGGAACATAAATTTAAGTACCATGAACTCTTTTGCTGGGTTGTGTGCTATGCAGGCTACTTTAATGAAATTTGATTATAACTTGTGATACTTAAATTTCAAAATATAACTAACTTTTGTGAATGTTTCTTTTGCCTTTTTTTTTTTTAATTGGCAAGTAGAAATACTGTCAGTGGCCACTGTTATGGACTAAATTGCAATTCTAAAGTTAAAAATCCTACTGCTGTTAGAGACTGAGTGGAATATTTTAAATCATGAGTTCGTAGTTTTATTGGAGTAGTGGTGAGAGCTTCTGTCATGTGTTATGAAGTGTTGGCTTGCTTTGTTTCCAGTGGTTCTTGAGAGATTTCAGAGTCCTCCTAGCAAAGGGACAACAAACAGCTGGAAACAGAATTCTAGCTTTTCTTTCCTGTCTCAGTGACCCTGGCAGTAGAGGACAAGAGGCTAACTGATGATTAAATTAGCATCATTATTGACCAGTGATCAGAAATAAATGGGGTGTTAGGGCAAGTACAAGAGAGTGGAAGCTGTCTGGGCACCAGGCATTGGAAAGAGGAAATTGCAGGGGAGGTGAAAAGAGGGAAGTCTGAGGGTAATGAAGCATAGCAAAGCGTTGAGGAAGAAAGGTTGAGGATGACACTGAAATAGATTTTACATACTTAGTTAATATTAACTGCTGTTGATGTAAAAGTAATTATTCATTACTGTGAAAACAGTTTCCTCACTGTAACTGTATGGTCAAGTTGGGATGAGAGAAGTCTGGGATCACAGGTGGTAGTAGGCTGTCCATGAAACATGCTT
>JBCJKH010010860.1:0-13026 GCA_039877255.1 Loriculus beryllinus | reverse complement strand
CTATCCCTGAAAGTGTTCAAACACCATGCAGATGAGGCCCTCAGTGCCATGGTTTAGTAGTGGACTTGGTAATCCTCGGGTAAAAGTTGGATTGATGATCTTAAAGTTCTTTTCCAATGTAGATGACTTTACAATTGTCTGATTCTGAAAAACTACAAAGAAACGGGTAAATAAAAAAGGCCAAAGCTCAAAGTGACTATTAGGATAATCCAGATATCAATTCCAGTACCTCTCAGATAACACCCATGAGAGAGGTAATCAGTGGTAGAGTGCAAGAGACAAAACTACTGAGCTTCTAGCTGAGAAACAAGGTAGTTTCTAAAGCAAGGTCTTCACAAAGATTTGACCACTAGAATAAAAAGCATGAAGCAAATATTTCATTGAAACTCATCTGCTTATCGAGAACATAGCATTATTGTCAGGTTTCAAGGTGAGTATGCTTGTCATTTCTGTACTAATTCTTTTCCATTCCTGATTTTTTCTTCTCTAGGTTGGCAATCAAACAGGCAACAGAGCATCACTCTATAATCAAAAAGCAGCATGAGACTCCTATAGAAAATCCACATTGAATGTATACATAGTACTTTAAATAGTTATAAAACAGTGAGCAAAAGAGATGGTCTACGAAAAAAGTTAAGATATTGCCTTAGGAGGGAGATCTGCACAATTGTTGCCAATGCTGCCAAGTAGAGGAAGGTGGAATAATAACAGGGAGGAATGGAAAACATCAATTACTGCTCTTGCCAGGACAAAGATAGTTCCATGTGCTACTGCACGGCACACATGGTGAGCCTGCCTTCTGTGGCGGGCACTGGTCCTCAGAAAACAAGAGCCTCACAGCTTCCTCACCTCTGAGCACCTTCCTGTACTGTGTAGTCCCAGTCAAACTAAGCTTTGACATGCCACTTAACTGCTGTCCTGAGGAGAGGTATGTCAGAAGTGAAAAGCTATAAGGTTCCAAGCACACCCAACACGTATGCCTGTATGTTAGAATATTGTACAAGACTGACCACAAACCCTGCAAGCTGTTATGTGGCTCTGAAAAACTGAGACACACCACACACAGAATCATGCTGGCTTCTAAAAATAAACAATCTGAAGGACAAAGAACATACTTGACAACTCTACAAATAACCTAATTATCTCCAGTAGGGCCATAAAGATGTGAGCACCTAGAAAATAGGGAATCAGGTACAAAAAAAAGTAGAAAGGCAGGTCTTTCACAGTTTTGCTAGCTCTTCAGAACTAATGAGCACAGACAAAGGGAGGAAAGGGAGAAAAAAAGAAAAAGCTTTTCACAGTTCAGGCTCTAAAAATACCTTGGCAATAGACCTGTTGAGTAAAAAAGCACCATTTTCAACAGGAGAGGTGTACCTCCTGGAAACCAATCACAGAATTCATTAAACATTTTTTTGCTACGTCTCTAGGTACAGGATGCAAATGTGCATTTCATGCCTACTGGCTTGCTCTTCCGTCTTATTAGTGGTTTTCAGTGAAAGTCTTGCTTGAATACCTAATAAGGGCATGTGCCATGTACTACTAAATTTGCCAGATCAAGGGACTAAAGCTCATCAAGTCATATATTGACTAGCACTAAGTGGCACATGTAACCATTAGCTGATGATGAGAAAAAACTTTGAAAGCATACACTGTGGAATTACAGCCAGTGCAACATGTTTGTTCCTTCCAACAGAGTGGATTCACACTCACTCTTTGCCAGGTGCACAGTGAATTGGACCTGGGATTTGTAAAGCTGGAAATTAAGCTATTTATTTTACTCCAAGAAGTAGCACTTTAAAGAATCTTAACCATATGTCAGAGACTGTGATATTCTCTATGTTGCTAGGATGCATAATACACTTCTTGGCTTAATTATCTCCTCACTTATATTTGGGTCATACCTAAAATCTTTGGTGATCAACATCATTACTCTTCATGCACGGCTTTTGTCAAATCAGCTGGTAATAGACAAGCGCACTGCAATGAATTTCTCTGGATTTTAAAATAACTTAATTATCCACTTCTAATGTACAAAGCCTGGAAGAGCTGTGCGAAGGACAGAGTTGGGAAATGCAGACATCTGGTAAACACTCACCTTGCTGTTAAACAGACAGTATTGGGAGAGAGATATTAGCCTTGTAATGGTGGAAAAAATCCATTATAAAAGTCTACAAGGTGTCAATATAATATGACTGACACTGATTTTGGAATTTTAGAGCTCAGAATATTTTTACACCTCTCAGTTTTCTTTGTGACTAACCTCGTTATCAGTCTCCATCGCACGGACCTGAAATATTAGTATTTATGCAGAACTGACATATCAGAGCTGACATACTATGCTAACAACAGCATAGTTAAGGATACTATCTTTTAATAAAAGTTTTATGCAATCAGTATGCATGTTTAAAAGAATAAAAAATGCACACAATGTCTAGAGGTAAGTAGAAGTCAGAGAAAGCTAACATTACTGAAAGCTGCACAGCCATTAAATAAACATTAACACGCTCCCTTCAGGATGCTAACAACTAGGAATTACACCATGTTTTCTCTATTACTCTGCTCCTAATGGACAGGTTTATATTAAGGAAGAAATACACTTGACACTGTTCTGGTTCCAGCTGTGACGCAGAAGAGGGGAAAATAGACCAGAGCGATGCAGCAGCACAGTCACTCACCACTGCACAGCCCACGCAGTATGTCAAGTGACAAGTAAACATCTGCAAAAGTTGCCACATGATAAAGCTGGACCAGGGCACTACACAATATTTCCAGGTACTGCTCATCATGAGTGTGCTATGAAAGGTTTGCCTCGATAAAAAAAACCATTTATGGGCTAACAACTCAAACCAAAATTCAAGTTCCAATACCTTCCACACTTTCAGGTACAATGGTTGTGCAAGACATTGCAACTGAATTCAGATCTGCAATAAAGCCTGTCCACCAACGTATTTTTCTGTCCTGACAACAGCACCATTCTGTCATCCCAAACAAAAATTGTTTCTTATCTCACACGAATCTTACTTGAGTTTGGCATTTTGCTCATGACGCTCCTCTTTCAGCTTCAAGTTTTCTTTTAATGCCACCTGAGCTTTCAGCTCAGCCTGGTTTTTAGAACTGGCAAGCACATACACTTCTTTTTCCATCTCCTGAATTCGGGCTTGCAAAGACAGGAGGCGTGACTTCTGTCTAGCATTGTTTTCCTTGTAGCTTTCAGCTTCAGACTTCAGCTCTTGAAAAGAGGCTTCTTTAGAGACCATTCTGGACCTGAGTTTAAGAAGCTACAGATAGAAAAGAAGAAATTTCATTAAAAAAAGAAAGAAAGAAGAATTTTGCAGAGGTTGAAATATGTGACTGAACTACAAGTTTAATAACACGACAAGAAGCACATTTTGGAATGAAAGACTCAGAGTCTTCTCTCATTACAGGATTGAGTGAAGTTACACAACTTTATTTTCATATACCTAGGAAAAAAGCAATAGGAGGGGCTTGTATAAGCAAGTGTTGCTGTTGTATAATACAAATTTTCAAGGTAATCTCTTGCAGATAAACTTATTTACAAATTCAAAATTTAAACCAGTCCACCTTAAACTCACCTCCCTTATGCATCTACATTAAATATTGACACCACTATTCCTTCTTTTCCACCTGCCTCCTCTCAGTTCTGGTGCACAATTCCACAGATAATATATACCTGGAGGGAGCTGTAACAGCACAGTATCCTATTGTATGAGGGTGGAGCCTGTTGATGACTTGCAGCATATTCAAACAAATTTTTGGAGATCTGTGCTGTAGACACATGGTAGGCTTATCTTTGGCACATGGTTGTTTTTTGATCTAATAGCCAATCAAATGCAGCTGGATTTACATAGGAACAGCAAGAGAGCCTTTTAAAGAAAGGGTAGGAGGAGGGACATCACCACCAAATGTCAAGGACCTCTTGCAGAGATGATGCTAGAACTTCCCAATGGCTTGTGGAGTTTCTTTACTTTCCTCTCTCTCTTTTAGCTAAAAATACCATTTTTCTGCCTTATTTCTGCTATAAGCTTTTTTAAAAGACTGAGTTTGAGGCAGACACACCAGGGACACAACATTTCAGAGTGTTTTATTTTTCTTAAATGAACAAGTCATTTAAAATGGATATTTCTTTTTGTCACAAGAAGTGTTAATGCATGTTTCAGGTTTCCTGAATGCTTTGGATTGCAGATAAAAGCAGCAAGATGCAGTATGAAACATTAATCTCCCACTAGGTAAAATTTATAGACAAATAATTAAGCCACATTAACTGTTCTTTATGACATGTGCTAGGTCTTTTAACTCATGGCAAATATTTTAAGGCAATAAATATTTAAGATATTAAGCTGCAATTCAGGATGTCAGGAAATTCATGGCTTTGCCAGGGGCTTCCAGTGTGACCAAACCAAAGATGGAGAAATTCCAGGAAGCCAGTGAGCCAATTGCCTTGGAAAAGAGAATTCCTGCTCCTCCTGCTCCCAGCCCACATGCCTGTCCTCTCCCTCACACCAGCTCCGGTATTTGTCTGACTCCTTCACAAACAACCAACACAGCTGACAGAAAAGGATTCATTTTCTGCAGAGCAAGAACAGGAAGAGGAGCTGGCCATGCCACAGGGAAAAGGCTAGAATCAAGAAGTCAGGCAGGAGGACCACTCTTGCAGCAGCAACATAGCCTCCGAAAAGTTTCACCTGCAAGTACTGATTTAAGAGGCACTTTGGAGCTGACATAAAGGAGCACTGACTTCAAGAAAAGCAGCTCTGCCTCTTCCTAGGCTGATGGGCTTTGTTTCTATACTTCACCCTCTTTGTGCTAGCAGAGGTATTTATATGACTATAAGGTGAAATAAGATTGGGAAACTGGTCTGGGTAAAAAACAACCCATAAGAAAGACTTTATTTTTCAGTTGCATCAGTTCCTCAACAAAAAAGTGCACTGTAAAACTACACATATATCTGTGCCAGCACTAGGGATGGGACAGTATAGGGAAGGAAATGAGCAGCTAAAGTAACAAAAGGATTGCTTTGCTTGGCAGCTATGGTAGCTTAAAGTGTCCATAACCTTAAAATTTCTCTGTGGTTCAACTCCCCATCTGCAAAATGTGATATTTTTTCCTCTGTCCATTGTCCCTGTGGTCAGTTCCAACTGCAGAAAAAGCAAGAATAAATCCCATATCATGAGTTTTACAGAGCGCTCAGCAGAACAAGGCTCTGACCTCAGCTGGGTCATGAAGGTCTTTATTAACAAGAGCATGAAGCTGCTTTCTTAACTATCCTTTTGCTTCTGCAAGCACAGTGCTGGAAGGATCTATAAATCAGTCATGCTGGCAAAAAAGCCATTCAGCATTTCCAGTAATGCATTCTTTCTATGAGAACACAAGATTCTGTATGGCTTTATAAAATTGAAATTCAAAGTACTTGTCCTGTGTAACCATTAAATGGAGGGGAACTCTGCAGTAATTTCAGGATCAACTGGTCAAATTCAAGCTCAGCCGATGGACACTTATCCCTATAGTCCTGGCTGAATACTGTAGTAACAATTCATTCTCCTACAATATTACATGTTCTTGCTATTTCCCATATTCAGCTACCCAAAATTAAAGAAATTTTGTTTCATTGATAGGGCCTTTTTTTAGTTTTGAATATGAACTCATAATCACATCATTAACACAGAAACCAGGAGAGTGAAAATCGCACTGAAATTCTAAAAAGAATGTTATGAGAAACAAGACATTCTGTATCCAAACAAAGGTTTCTATTCTCTGCAGAAAGTGACCATAAAGAATCCTCAGGTTTGGAGAACAATTTGAAAGTATTTTTAAATGTACCTCTGACTGGGCACAACCATACTTCACTGAAAGTGCTGCAAGTTCACTTTGGGCAGTTTCAGCTGCAGCTCGATAGTGATTCATCTGCTCTCCAGTGACAGGAATATCCAATAGAACATGATCATGAGATTCCTGGGAAGGCAGCATGAAAACAAAACCATTAGACATTGTATTTTTATTTTTTTTATCATTTTTCCTTCAGTGCTTTTTCACTTGATTGAGATGCTCAAGGACACTTGTTCCAAACCTGTTATTCCAGAAGTAACTTTCTCTCAGATCCTTACCGAAAAATAGGATAAACAATCACTTTCATACCAGTCACCACTTTCATCTGCAAGTTCAGCCACCAACACCGGTGCTAAAGTATATCAACACACAAGATACACCCTTCTCAACAATCTCTTGGCCTCCCACTATTTTCAGCTCAGGTTATTTCCAGTAATTTCTACGTGGTTTAGCAAAATTCAAAAGGCCCCTCTTCTACAAACTTATCCTGTCACTCCTTCAACCGATGTAAACTGTAAGCAAAAGAGAGTGCTCAGGTGTCCCTTATGCAAACAACAGCTTTGGCTTTTAGACTTCATAGAATGGTTTGTGTTGAAGAGACCTTAAAGATCATCTAGTTCCAACCCCCCTGCCATGGGCCGACAACTTCCACTACAGCAGGTTGCTCAAAGCCACATCGAACCTGGCCTTGAATCTGGCCTTCAGTTTCATTTACATGCCTCCTTATTTTCATTTTGGAAGAAATGGTTCTCAATCTTCTCTATGCCACTTATGGTTTTGCAGATTTCTGTCATATTTCACCTCCACAGTCTCTCTACCAGATTTAAGAGTCCATGCTTACTCTGACACCCCTACCCACTCCTAAAGTAGCTTTCTGGCTTGCCCATCTGTGCTTTTACTTATAACCAGCCAAGGCTAAAAGATCCTTTTAAAATCCTTCACTTGGACATAACTTCAGCTTTCTCAATGATGCTTCCTTATCCCCAGCAATCACCATACTGACTCTTTTCACCCTTTTTCAAGCCCTTCTGAACAATGGCAAGCACTGGCTCTGTGCTTCTAGCACAGTTTCCTTCACACTACTTGTACAACTCTTTTAGCTGTGCTGTTTAGACTCCTCATAATAAGCTTTCTCTTTTTGTGTATGGTTTTGCTCTTCTATAGTAGAGCAGAAATGCATTGAATTTCTTGGTCTTTGTTACTTAAATCTTTCACTATGGAAATTCAGACCTCAGGCCTTCATAGAAGTTTTATTAAAACCTCTTTTTTTTTTTTTTTCCCCCACCAATCAATAGTGGCTAGAGAATGATGAAATTTGACATCTTCAGAACAGAATTGTGTTTAAGTGATGCTGGGCACACCGACTGCAGTGGACAGAACATGAGATTTATATTCCATCAGCTCCCACAAAGGACTGAAACAGAACCTCAACCATTTAGGTGTGTATTACAAAATGCAAATCTCCCCCAGGTAATGACTGCTGTTGAAACAGACAGAGACAAGATGTATTCATTTCATACTATTCTACATCAGCATTGGTTTCCAGGCTGAGACGAATTACAAGTTCAGCTCCTATACATTCTAAATAGAAAAAAAAATAAAAAAAAAAAAATGCCCCAAAACCACAAAGACCTCTCTAAATAAGTGAACATCCAGTAAAACAAGCCTCTACCAAGAAACACACACAGAACTCCCTGGGGAATAAGGCAGAACTACTAGTTTGGTCTGCAGATTGTAGCAGAAAACAGATTACCCTGGATTAGTTTCTATAACACTGTCAACACTTTTCCTTAATCTTTCTTCAAGTACACACTGGATTAGACCCATCAAGTGTAATCGTGTTCATCTCCCTCAAAGACACTCAGCTGTGCTCCTTCACGAAGGAGTTGCCACTCATCAAGCCAGACTGATACATGTAGTACACCTCACAGCCGCATACAGCATAGCGCATAATCTCACAGATAAAAGGGCTGCTAATTTTTTCAACACTTTATCACCATTCTGAGGGAGTGAGGGAAGGCATGTGCCATCTCTTTGCTACTTTGTCTTCCTTTTTACTTTATCCCACTTGTTTCACATTGTACAACCACATGAAATTCTTTGACAGGTTTTCTTTTTTTTCATTCTGAAGTACACCAGGGCTCCAAAGCCACGGATAGAGCTGGCAAAGTTAACACTGTATATATTATTTACATATGTTGTTATATTTATATTACTGTATTGATGTATGCTTTCTTCTCTAAACAAACACAACCACTTATGACTTTACAAAAAGAAGGAATACATCTCCAAAATGATAAAATAAAAATACTTCAGATTATAGCTGAAGAAAAAAGCTAGAACTTCCAAAACCTACATTTGTCATACAAATTTAGATTTTAAAATGATGAGTACTTTAAATATGCAGAAACATACCTAGAAGCATTTAAAAGAGGTTTAAATGAAGCCAGGTTCAGAAGTCAATGGGAATTACCATTTCACTCATTTACTGTCTTAGTGAGATTTACAGAAGCAGATACAAGGGAAGTTGGTATAATTATCACACTTTTGTCAGGGAATGTGCATGATTTAATATTTAAGTAAGTAGTTTCCTATGTTTTGCCAGCAGCCATTTACAAGTCTGATCAGTAATCATACTTATAGCAATGCAATTCGTCTGGCATGACTCTACTATAAGGGTAACATTTGCAATGCAGATTTGGCACTTTTGTATCTCCAGAAAATTTCAGATTTGTAATGTTTCATGAGTACTATGTAGTCCCTAAGAGGCAGCACACAGGAGAAGCTTTAATATATTATCACTCAATCAGCTCGAAATAATTAAGGTTTTGAGTGCTTCTCCCATTGACATTGTTAACTTCATGATCCCTTCCCACTTACTTGCAAGAAAATTAAGTTTCTATTTCACTTCAAATGCATTTAGCTAAAATCTAAAGAATCTAAATCTGTATTTTCAATACTTAAGAGTAATATCTATTTTGACCTTTGGCTTTATTAGCAATAGGAGTTCTTTAGAAGATTAACAACATAAGATCTACGCTGTTATTGTGGGGGATTTTGTTCTGAGCTTTTACCAAGTAACTACTTTCATCTCCCTGTAATCTGGCCTATAGTTGGCAAACTTCACCTGATTTGGAAACAACAGAACTTCAACAAGATTCAGCAGTCTTATAACTCACCATGTACTTTGAAATTGTCCAACTGTTAAGTCACTCACTCCCATTCTGCTCTTGAGAGCTTTACTTTTATTTCCTGCCTACATTTCTTATTTCAACCCTGACAAATGCTGCTACCACTGCCTCCCTTTCCCAAAATATGTATTAAAAAAAATCTGTAATGAAACAGAAAGCTGTCTGTCAGTAAGCATTTAAGCACTGAGCACTACTCTGAGTAACTTGCCAATGTATTGCCTCTTGTCCATAGCAGAGGGACACTACTTCTTTCCATTTCCAAAGTGTCTAAGCACATTAGAGTTAGCGTACCAAAAACAATGACTCACGAACCTCTGTAGACTCCATTCTTCCTTTGCTTCTACAAAACAAATGGGGGAAGAGGGAAAGAGAGGTATAAAATTAAACAGAATGATACAGTATGACGACATATGATGGTAATTTTTCACAGAACCACTTTACTAAATTATGTCATAGGCTACCATCAGTAAAGAAAGATATAAAAGCAGAATACTATGCCTTTCAGGGCAATAGGGATGAAGAGGAATTTGTGTATAGGCTGAACTGCTGAAAAAGGGAGCTTAAACATTACGTTTTGTTTGTAACTATTCTAGCTAGGGCTAGAAATTTGATATTAAAAGTGTGTTGCCATCCACAACCTAACTAGCTTAATCTGATTAAACAATCAAGACATGTTCTTACAAGGCCATTTGAAAACCCACCTTGTGCAAATAGATTTTAAAAGGAAATTCTATTCAGCATGCAGAGGATATTAAATTTTTATTTTATTTTGCAAAACAATCCATTCTAGTATAACAAAATACAACCTTTAGAATGCATTGCTTTTCATAAAATCAACAGGTTAAAAGCAAATATTATAAAAATAACTATAAGTTACATGAAAATCAGGCGCTGAACAGTTTTTAGAGATGCTTTCTGAATCAAACAGACGGAAGGCTGGTAGCACTTGGCTACTGCAGATTTCTCTTGGTAGTAGCACCTAGCCAGCCAGTGTGCACATCACTTTCAGAATAGCCACAGCAGCTACATACACAGATAAGTGTGAGAAAAGTGAGCCACCGTTACACAATAAGTCAGGTTTTAAGTGTGTGAAAGCAGACTAAAGTGAATGAGAGTCACTTTGGAGGGAAAAAATCTCCCTTCACATATTAGCCATCCTGCATGTATATTTTTGATAAAGTTGTCTTCTTTCTACATAATACTTTGCCCAATTTGCCTGTCAGAGATCTCAAAATGTATTGTTAATGCTTTATTAACATAAATCAAAATTTGCAAGTAACATTTCAAAACCATTTCAGTTCTGTCAGTTCCCCTTTCACATTTTAAAATGCTAGAAATATCCAATTGCTTTTGATAACTTTTCACTCACTGAATTCCTCTTTCCCAATACCCAATTACTTTTGATCACTTCTCGCCCAATATACTCCTCTTTCCCCTCTTTGATTTCTGCTGGTTCCTATGCCCAACTTATTGCTTGCAGCTTGTGCACGTAACTTTGAAGTTATTTTTCTGTTGTTGTTATATGACTGTGGAGGTTTTTATGCATTAATATTTCTGGAACAGTGCACCAAGTGTTCCAAACAACTCAAATAAATCACCAAAGGGATTTTCTACATTCTTTTCAGAAGGGTACTGCTTAGCTCTACCCTCCCTCCTTTTGTAGTAATCATTGAATGGTATTACTGAAAGATAAAAATCACTCTCTGGTGTTGTCCAACTACTGAAGAAGCCAATTTCAAGCCTGATTAATAGACCCAAATAAAAGTTTCATGACAAAGTGTTAGTCTTACCCTCTACTACTACAAGCTGCAGTTAAAGCATTTTCATCTTTAATTTTCCTATCTGTTAAAATGACTTTGTTATAATGCTGTAATGACTTTGCATCTCAATACAATGTATGCATTTAATATGATGAAAGACAGCAGTCATCTCAAAGCAATTACGGAGACACATCACCTACTATAAATATTACTTAGCATGTCTTTTGTTTTACTTCATCTGTATGGTTAAATTATGGAACTTGGATCTCCCCTGACACTTTGACAGCTTTTCCAAAATTAATAACAAGAAGGTGCTGCCATGTTTAATGTCACAATAATAACAAGGCTAAGGCAAAATTTAGGGGGAAAATGTAACAAAATTAAGTGCTGATGCAGGGATTTTTGCAAACTACTCATTGTTCTACTGGTTTTATCAGTGCTGAATAGAGTTAAATAACTTTTGTAAGAGAATAGATTAAATGAGAGGCTTAAAAAACAACCAACAAAGCAATGCCAATACTCCTGCAATTTGCCTACAATGCCTACTGTACTACCGTCAGTGAAAGGCAAATATGTTAGATATATTTAAGTCTGTTGGTATATAGATAATCCAGACTGACTAGTGCTGTAGCTTGATTCACTATTTGTAACCCACATTTTATAAATATACAGTTTCTAATGTGATTCTGAGTCCAAAAGTAACATTCACATACTGTTTAACTTCGGGTCACTAGGACAAGGAACAGGTTGCTGTCAACTCTGCAACTAAGCACTGCTAACAAACTTTTTAATGGGTCAAAAAAGTTGTATTTAATATAATGGGATTGATTTTGCCATGACAAACTAACAAAATTCTGTGGTAACTACAAATTAGCATAACGATGAAACTGATGTTCAGCTGTGAAGGAGATACCAAGCTGTTCACACGCTAATGAATTATTTATCCTTGGGAATACAAAACTGCTACAAGTTTTCTACAATATCTATAGTACAAAAGAGTTTGATCCTTCTGAGCAATACCCTCAAGCACCTCCTTTAAATTCCTATCAAAGCCAGCAAGCCACTTTCAAAGGAAGAAGTGCAAAGAAGAAATTCTTAGATAACTATAAATTCCTACCCCATGGAACATAACTCCCTTCTGCAGCACTTAAGTAAAAACTTTTGTCCTTGAATTTGTACAGATAAGCTATAATGATCAGCTGAAGCTCACTGAGCTGAAACTGAAGCACATGCCTACCGTCAGGTACAGCTCTGCAGCTGCAGAAGGTGTGGAGTGTTCTAAAAAGGGGAAATTACATTTAAAATGGAAAAGATAACTTGCAAGGGGGGGTGTTACAGCCAGCCTCAACGGCAGTCAGCCTCCACAGAAACACCCTACAGGCAGCTACTGAAGGCCAAGAGTAGGGACGGGGGTATTTTTGCAAAATCAGGGCTTTATTCCCTAGTAGGAGAACTGCAAAAAACCCCAAACCAAACCAAACCTCTAGACCCTTTCTGTCTCCTGCGCCGCCTCCCTATTAGTGCCCAGGTCTGCCCTACGCCGGGCAGCGGGGGCGCAAGCCCCGCGGCTCTCACGGGAGACCGCGGCCACCTCCTGCTACTTGTCCGGGCTGCCTTCCTCCTCGTTCTCTCCCCGGGACTCGGTGCCGGGGCTGCAGCCTCCCTCCCGCAGAACCCTGCGCTGTCTCCAGGGCCGCGGTACCTTCACCTTCGCCGCCGCGCCGCTGCCCCCTTCACCCGGAGAGGCCGCTCTGGGGCCGCCGCTGCCGGCCTGCCCTAGTGCCGCTCCCCCTGGCAACGAGAAGCGAACAGCGCGGCCTGCGGCCTCCTCAGCCCAGGGCTCGCAGTGCGGAGCCTCGTTAGGGATGGAGGAACAGTGCTGAGAGCCCGAAAGTGAACTGTCTTTACAAGAATCAAAACAGAGGCAAGCAGAGCGGGTGAGGTTCGGATAGTAACATGGTCTGATCCCCGCAGGGCTTTCTTCTCTCCTCACGTAACTCGTGAAACCAGCACCTCCCACAGCCCGTTGAAGCAGCGTGCCTTGATTGCTGCTGAAACACCTCCAGCTGAACCAGGACTGCTTCCTCCTCTATGCTGAGAGGGGATGAGAGGAACTAGCAGTAAAAGAAAATTAAACCTTCACGTGTGTCGGTGCTGCACATCATTTGCTTTGAAAATCCCATGAGCTGCTTAATCAGGCCATACCCACTGCCTCTGGGATGGTATAATCT
>JBCJKH010010855.1:40268-56640 GCA_039877255.1 Loriculus beryllinus | reverse complement strand
TGGCTGTGCCTTCCCTGGCACAGGTTTTTGTTACAGGAGATGTGGTTTTTACCTTGAGTGCAAAGCTCCTTCTTTTCAAACCCCATAAACTTGCGACTGCTAATGCAGTGTGGCCCAGCTTGGCTGTGCAGCCAGGAGTGGTTTATTATGAGGAATGGTCTGTCGTCTGCTGCAGACTCACTGCAACATAAACGTGTTGTCTGCAGGAACAACAGAGGAGCAAGGGGAGGCAGGGAGAGATTAGCTGTGAGTGGGAGGGTGAAGATATGGGGAGCAGAGGTCAGAGGAAGCGTGGGTTTGAAAATAAGACCAGAATGTAATGCCATTGAGCTGTGATCTTTTTGTAAGTAAAAAGGCAGCTAAAACTGGCAGGTTTTTACACAGCCAAGTGCCCACAAACTCCTTCCACCTCTGGTAATTTACCTGTATCAGGTCTGTCACCCATCTCCTGTCACTACAGCTCACTGGGGCATTGGGAGAGCACTGTGGTGGCACTGGGCTGCTTGTTCTTCACCCATAGGATTGTGAATAGAGGTTGCTATTTTATGGGATTTGGAGTAAATTGAAAAAGATCAGTGGGTCCTTGTCTGGCTGCTGACCAAATCAGAGCCTCACTTTGGTGTAGGAAGGCTTAGAAGGGGTTTTAAGTACAGAATATTTGTTACTGACTTTGTAAGCTCCACTGCTTTTACCCCTAATCTTTCTCACTTGTTCATGCTGTGCATGCAGAGGCAAGGAGGGATGATAACGGACTTGCAATTGTACTTGCTGTTCCCATAACAAACGGCAGGATCCTCACATAAATTCTTTGAACATGTAACACTGCTCTTATTTCTTAACGATAAGGGCTTAGGAGCTGCCCTTTTCCAAAATGAAAGAAATGAACCAACTGTTATCTCTTTGTTTTAAAAAATGATCCCTACAACTACAACAACCAAAAGCCATTATGATGATCCTTAAAGGTCTTGCAAGCTTTTATGGGAGAGATTTTCCACACACCACGCCTGGCTTCATGCCCTTTCCCTCTCCCTCTTCCCAGCCCACATAGCTTGCGCTTTCTTGGGCATCTCGAGCTCCTAGATACAGCTAAGCTGAACAAGCTTGCCCTGGAGGACATGTCAGGGGTCAGACCTGGAGAGAGAAGAAACACCTCTGCATACTGTGTCTAAAGCCAAGAGCTGTAGATCTTGCTGGAATCCCAAGTGCATCCATCATCAATTATATATCTATACTCAATGTTTACACAGGTTTCTTGTTTATCATGAAATATTTACTTCAAGGCTCTGTATCTGCTGTTAGGCCCAACAGTAGTGTCTATTGCTTATGCAGAGAAAAGATTTCACCATAACCTTTTGGTGCTACAGCACAGATGTATTAGGTGGCTTGCACTGGGCTCGTGCCAAGCCATAGTGAACTGCATGCTGACTTACCTAGACCAGTGAGCACAGGAGAAGTATGTTAAACTGGAAAAATTCTGAGTCTAAAGGAACAAACCACTCTTTCTATAATGCATTAATAGATCTGGTTTATGAAGATAGTAGGAAAAAGTGAAAAACACCACATCAGTTCGAGCAGCCTATACAGACACATGTATGTACACACACAGATCTGCACTGATGAGGCTGAGGTAAAATATATAATGATGTGAAGTTGCTTACTGCCATCCCAAGACAGAGCTCAAGCCCTTGGAGCTGATTTCATGATCTCTGGAGCAGAAGTCGTGGAAACTTAACCCATTGGATTTTTTCTTAGCCCCCCTAGCTTAAACAGCTTATGTAGGTTAATGCATGCACCCATTAACTTTCCCACTGTCAACTGCTGTTAGTGTAGCTGCTTAACACCCTGCTAGGAGGGAGATGGATGGGCTCCTCCAGATGTTATCTTGATGCTGCTTTTTTTAGTTCAGCCCTGGGGGATGCAGATCCTAGATGTCTCTGCTGTAGCTGTGTGTGCCAGTGCAGAGCAGTCTGCGGACACTCTCTCTCACCTTAGATTTCCAATTTAACAATACCCCATGCTATTCTGCAGTATATTAAGTAGAAATAATGTCTTTCCCAAAGTAGATAAGCATAACTGCTTCCCAGCTGGGGAAAAAGAGCCACTAAGGGCTTCAATGATATTGGCTGAACCAGCTGCAGAGGTGTGAATAGCTCCCAATTATAAAAGCTGCCAGTCAGCTCTGTGCCTACCCAAACAAGCCATGGCTTAAGGTAGGGGGTGGGGAGGTGCTAGGAGTGGAGGATAAAGAAAAAAGAAAGATAGGCACTACATGCATGAGAAGAGCAAGGCCTGTGAAAGCAAAATCCTTGTAAATCTCTAGATGCCTTACAAACTAGCCAAATGGCTGCTAATGAGACTGATTGCCTTCAGTGCACTCTGGGTCAGGTACTTAGAATTGCTGTGTTTTAGCAATGTATTTTCCTGCACAAGACTGTAAGGAGATAGTCAATGTCAGTATGCTGCATGTAGTAGATGGTAGGTGGATTTACTTAGCTTTTTGGGTGGCAAACAGTGGGAGCATTTTATATTGTCCAAGTAGGAGATAATATTAATGTATTTTTCACTGTCTTCCTTTGGATGTATCACAAAATTAGTCTGTGGAGGAAAGAGGGGAACGAGATATCTAGAGCCAGTGCAGATGGGAGGTATGGCTGTGTGATAAGGAGTGAAAGATGCTGACCAGGCTCAGGCCACACATGAAGGGCTGGCTGCCCTTCCTGATCCTCCCTCACTGTGGAGAAACACAGACCTCAGCAGGGCTGTGGCTGGAAGGGAACACGCTCTTTTTCACTCACATCTGCGTGTGAGTACTGTGAAACTGTGGGGTACTGCCTTCCAGAAGAAATCTCCTGTTGGCAAGGAAGAGAAGTGGATTTATCTGGTCCTGTATGGAGCTGCTTGGAGTGGTGTTCCCGCTGCTGAGTTAGATAGTTGGGTTGAAAGTCTTCCAGCTGTTGGACACCTGCTGCTGGAGCAGCTCCACCTTCTCTGCTCAAGAAAGCAGCCTGTCTTAGAGGTACAACCCATTGGTGGAGACAGGCTCTCATGGGCTGAAAGCACTTCCAAAACCTGAGTGTATTCTACTGTGCTGAGGTGTTGCTGCTTCATGTGATTCGTTTCTGAGCTCTTATTGACAATTACCCTAAATTAAAATGAGTAAGTTGCTGGTGAAAGCAGAGGGCTGTTCGATATAACCAAGGGAGTTTTGGTGGAGGAAGGGGGAGAGAGGCTGTGTCCTGATCCAGACCTGGCTCCTGCTACTTAACCTGGGTCTGTAACAGGGAAGACAAAGAGCAGTGCTGCTCTGGATATCTTCATGTCTTCTGGGGTCTCAGTACAGAGCTGCCCTGTACCTAACCCCTGTGCAGCTGAGGAGAGGACCCTCTGTGGTGTGGGGATACACACCTGCACCAGCCAGAGCAGATAAGGTGGCTTCTCAGTGTGCTCAGTCTGGATCGGAACCCTTCAAAGCAGGAGGGAGGAGGATCTAGCTATGCTGGTGTGGTGCTGGGTTCCTGTGCCTTGTTTTCATGCACATGCAGCCCTGGCTGTGCCTTGGGGCTGGCCAGTTTTGGCAGGCAAGAGAGGGGAGAAGGAAGCCCTCTCCTGAGAGGGCCTCTCAGGCTTGTGCTGACCCAAAGGACTCTGCGCTACATGTCTGGTGAGGAGCTGTCTGCCGTTTGTGAGACATGTAGTTATCCTCACCCACCTGCACCTCCCTGGTGTTTGCACAACCACCTCATCCCCAGAGTGGAGGAGGTGAAGGCTGGGCAAATGTCCTTGGATGGACTTGTGGTCTGCACTGTGTCCTGTTCAGGCACTCCCCATTGCCTAACTGGGGATTGCCTGTGTTGTCCAGCAGAATATGAAGCAATGTGATGATAATTGTCGTGTCTCTGGTCTTCCCTCTTCTCCCTGAAATATGTCTGGACAGAATACCTGGGTTTGCTGTCACAGAGAAGGGCATGTGCAGATGTGTGCAGGTGAGCCCTTGACAGCACATGCTTAGAGGAGACACAATCAGTGCCCTTTACATGTAGCTGGGAAGGGGCAATCCTGGAACAGCCTGTCTCTGCAGGCTGAGCTCAGGCTTGGAGGCATCACCAACACCATCCTGTTCCTCTGTGCTCTGAAACATGGAGGGTGTGAGGCCAGCGTGTATTTGGTTTGCATGGTGGATTTTGCTGTTTTCTGAGATCAGGAATGCCACCTGCTCACTCGCATCCCCTAGCACAGCTGCACCTCTCTGTCCCAGCCCCAGCTGCCACAGCTTAGCTTTGCCTCAAAACACATTCTTTTGCTGGGTGCAGTGCCTCTGTGCTCTCAGATGGAGACTGGCTTTTAGCTGCCTCTCTCTGCATGGCATCTGCTTCCCTCTGCCTGTTTAATCCTCTGCATTTTCCACAACCTAAAATAAACCAGTAACAAATCTGGGATGCACTTCTCCAGCCAAGGGGACAGACCTGAGGCTGTAGTGCTTTGTACCTACTGTGGTTTCTGCAGCAGTCCTTCTTTTTTCTTTTCCTTTTTGTTTTCTCCTTACACAGAAAGCTTGTGAGAAATGTATTCTTGTGTCAGTAACATTCAAAGGCGAAAAGAAAACCTGCCAGAAGAGACCCTTGAAAGTCTGACATATTATCATTCAGAGGAGATTTTTCAGTAGAATTATGTTGGAATTTTTCCAATAAATAAATTCTACAGACTTTTAAGGGAGAGCTTTTAGATTAATGGAAATATTACTTGAATTAAAATTCATCCCATTAAGCCATCAATTTCATTGTCATTGCAGCATCATGTGTTTAATGTTAATGACATGCATAAATAAAAAGGAAGAAATCAATTCGTTTTCTTGTGCCAAAAGCTGTGAATGTGGTCTGTTGTGGAAAGTTAAGTAGAAGCCAGAGTGGGCACAAGGCAGGATCAGCAGAGATATGGTTAAAAAGCAGTTGCAGAAGGCATATTGCATGATCCAGGGTATGGAAATGCTAAGAATCATGTTTGGGCTTGTATTTTCAATGAATTGATTTTAATTCGCTTCTGTCTCTTAGTGACTTCAGGAAGGGGCCTTCTGCAGTTTACAGGCTCTGTCCGTTTGTTTTTGAAGCCTCATACAGAGGAGGCTGGATCCCAGAGTCCTGCTGGGACATGTCCCAAGCTCGCTCCTGTGCCAAGGAAACAGTGGGCAGCCTAGAGGGGAGCTGCCAAATTCAAACCATGTCTTGAGCTCTCTGCACTTCCAAGATGAGCTCTTACAAAACTAGGTTTCATGCCACCTCCATGAGGACCTTCTGCTTCCAACCAGGCTGGACAACCTGAGGGACATCCTTCTGGGCCTTTTGGAGCCTCTGCTTCTCATCCTGGCAAGGGGACACAGGTAGAGGGACAGGTGAGTGAGTGAAGGGGAAAAGCTAACTAATGGCTTCTTCTTCTGCCTTTTGGTATGATTTATGCTGGATTGGAATGGGGATGGCAGCAGAGAAGTTTTCTGTGTTTTCTGGTGTGTCACTTGTCAGCAGGTGACAGGGCTCTCGCTGGGATGGATGTGAGTTGACTGATCTCCAACTACAGTAGTTGTTGTTTTGAGCCATCCACTGTGGTGCAGGTGTGTGTCCTCAGAAGTCACCTCAGGTGTAGGATCTGACGCTGGTGCCTGGAGAATGGGATGACAGAAGCAGCCCGGAGAGGAGGTGGGTCTCCAGAAGATGGAAAGGACGGTGTCACTCCTGGAAAGGGTGGCTCCTAGCAGCAAGTCCATGGAGAGCAAAGAGGGAGTAAGGTAGACCATGTGAGAGCTGCCACATCACAGCCACCAGTGCTGCATTGCATCCCCACCCCTGAGAGTCTGTTCAGGCTTCTTACTACAGCTGTTGTGTTGCAGTACACTGGGGTGCCTCATGGCTCTTCCACAGGTTGCTTTGGACAGCCTGGATGATATCCAGGTGCAGATAGCACTGGGGATTCTCCCTGAATCTTTCCTAGAAAGCAGGTGGGCTGGCAACACAAGGGACATTGTCCAGCATTTAAGTCACTGCTTGTAAACACAAACTCCACAAAGTTCAAGTCTGAGGACTTTATATGGGCTTGAGAATGATTTGAAAGTGGTATCTAAATGTGATGAACTACTATATTAGTGACTCAGTTCAGGCTCTAATCCATAGACTGAAACATGTTACTCAGCAGGATAAGCCAGCACAGAGATTGAAAGGCGAGAGGGATCATTGCCCCTTGGTATCTTCCATACCCATGTCAACACCCACAGTCACGATAGCTCCAGTAACAGCAATTCAAGTGATAGCCACTTCCAGCTTTTAAGACAAACCAGCCATTATTGGTGACAGGAGCTGTGTCTTCAGAATGCTCCATCTACCTGTGGAAAGAAGTGAGCAGGTTTTGCATCTCGGGGCAGGTTCTCCTTGCTGCATTTGTCCTTTACTGAATGAGAAAGGGTCTTAGGGCAGGATGGCTAGTTCCCAGTGGAAGGCTAGATGTACAGTAAGGTCAGGCCTTAGCCTCTCACAAACCTGGGAAGGTTTGACCTAAAGCTTGTTCCATCATTCCTGACTTCTTGGTCTGTGCAGCTACATGTTGGGAAAAGTGCTGGATCAGATTTCATGCCCCTCTGGGGCTTGGGGAATGTTTGTGGCAAACAGAGAAAAGACTCAGTTTGAAGCCTGAGGTGGCTTTAAGTGAACAGAAGACAAAACTAGGTCACTAGCACATCCCTGGGTTTCTCATGCCCTCTTCTCAGGCTTTGCTATGCAAAATGAACAGCACTTTTCTTGCTGAGACTAAGAATACCTTCCAGGCCAAGTTCCAAGGTCAAGCCATCCATTTGGCCTTCTCCATCTATTTAAATTAATTGTCTTCAGCATGAACTTGAAACAGGCAAGCAAGTTGTCTGAGCGTGTTTTGAGAAACAGCTTCAGGAGCCCTGAACATACTGTTAGTTGTACAGAGGCAAGGTTCCCAGATATTTTCCTGCATTTGCTATTTAGGCTTTGTTACAGCAGGGCTTCCTAGTTTCTCATCTCCAGATTACTCCTTTGCCACATAACAAGTATATGTTTTTCACCAGTAGCACAAAAAGTTTTTTCCTTGTATTCTCTTGAGTGTTCCTTGCTTGTGGTCAATAAAACAGAAAATCACAGTCTGCTACGTGTTGTCACAGCTTGATTTCTCATTCTCCTGAGGTAGGTGTAGGCTTTCATTCAGGGGCACTGGAGTTCATGTCCAGTGGATTTTGTTACTTTTTTCTGCCTTTAGTAAAAGACTAAAAGCCTTTCTCCACATTCTTATGAAATTGTTATTGCTTTCATCTTTGTCTTCTGCTCCCCTCACATCCTCAGTCTTGGTTCAAAGGGACCTTGTGCCAGCAGACTTCACACCTGGTGCAATCCAGGGACAATTCACTCCCAGGGAAAGAATGGACAATTTGTACTGCACCATCATCGCCAAGGCTTCCTGCAATGGAAAATAGCTCAAGGTTTCCGAGGCTCCCTTCTCCCACAACAGAATTAGCCCGTGGGCAGATGTACAATCAGAGCATCTCTATTTGTCTTGGCTGTGAGCCGCCTGCAGCCAGTAGTGTCGTCTTTGGGAAAGCAGTGAATGGCTTTGTATTACACTCCACTTCCCTGCTCTTGGGCTGTCAGCTTCACAGGACTGTATGCTTAGTGCAGTCCCAGGGTAAATTTTGTCCTTTCCTTTTTAACAGAGTCTTTTATCCAGATGGCTCCTCTTTTTTGGCTGTGATTGCCATTTGCCACACTGGTAGCAAAAGCCTGTTTATAGGCCTGTATTGGTACATATGTACTGTTTCTCATTTGAAAAATGGGCATGGAATCTCTCCTAGGGGAATCCTGAAGAAAATATGTTAAATTATCATCAAATCACGGAATGGTTTGGGTTGGAGGGGACCTTGATGATCATCTAGTTTCTCTGGTCTCTATGATTAGTGTATGTGATTACTGCATGTGAACCATGCATGTCAGCCATGTTAGCAAGGCCGAGTAGGATGTTAAGATGGCTCTTCTAGCTGTGGGACAACTCATCATTAACAAATGCTTGGTGGTCACTTTGACCTGAGAGCAGGGAGGGACAAACCTTCCTGGTTCCCTATAAACACCAGTATCATCTTTGAGAAGGAAAATGCCTCCTGGGGGTCATGCAGCAGTGTGAGCCTGATGTCCCATGGAGGAAGAGTTTGGAGACTCCATCCACTACCTCTATGCAACAGTCGCTTGTAATCATTGCTAATCCAATGAGAGTAATAAGTAGGTATGGACTTCTGCATGCATTTATTGGTCTGAGGGGGTACCACTGGCAGAGATAAAGCAAGGGACAATAATTAGCAGAAATGAATGTTGACATTCATGGAAACCTATAGTGTTGTGCTCACATCTGTTTTGAATGTTTCCATGAGAGCTACCTGGGAAGCCTCCATTATGACCATATTTCCTAAAGGGTAATAAGTTTTTTCCCTTAAGCTAATATTCTAAAGGATAGATTAAATTAAAGGCTCATTTAAAAACTATTTCTTTTCTCCTGGAAGGTGAATAATATTTTTCACTTACACTGCTGCAGTCCATCATAATGTGTTTATTTGCAAGTGTAATTTGGTTATCTGGTGTTACTTCAAACTCAGTATTATTCATTTCTGATGAGTAAAGAAAATTTGGGCCCTGGTCCTTTACATTAATCTCATAAATTAATCTCACTGGATAAAATTTCCCTCCATTGATGTTGATACTAAAATTGCCATTGATGTCATTGGGACCAAGTTTCACCTGCTATTTGTATGTTTAAACACACATCTGAGGGTTTGCAGAGTGTGTATTTTACTGACCTGCTGCGCCTCAGGCTCTCCTCATGTTCATCCAGAAACTCCTGTCCTCCAACAGTCATGTGGAGACCTCAGGCGAACAAACCTGTTGGAAAAAATCAAAGTCCTGTTACAAAAATCCTGAGAGTTGAACAAGTTAAAGCTGTGAAATTTAGGCTGTCCACACCGTTTGCACGTGATGGTTACTCAGGGTCAGTGCTTCCCTGTGCAGTCAGGCAGGGATTGATTTTTGTTTGTATAGGTGTATCTTGCTGCAACAGAGATAGGCGTTATAAACATGGGAAAATCTGATACGGAAAAGCTGGCAAGGGAAGCTGTTCAGTCTTTTAGGACTGATATTATGCATGCATTTAATGAATAGTATATTATGTAGGTTAGAAAAAACTGTATTGAAATGTATCAGAATTGTGAAGTGAAACATTGGGCTATGGATGGCTGATATTTCCTGACTGAATAAATATTCTTTGTGGTTAGCTTGGGTTTATTTTATCTCTTCTTTTGCACTCTTGCTATTCAGTAGGAGAGTTTGGGTTTCCTGGACTCTGAAGAAGATCAGTCGTTTTCTCTCTGGGGCATTCTCAGTAGAGCATCTTTATCTTGTGCCTATTCACAGCTGACTGGGTACACTGAAGTGCTCTTATCCTTTTGTTTCCTGAAAAACTTAGATGTAGAGAGTTAAAATCAAAAAAGGGGCTCAGCTACTTGAACAGGTCCCTGTAGGGTGCTCAAGGACCTTGCTTTTGTTTAAATTGCTTTGAGCTTTGTGGTGTTAATCTTTTCCACCTGGAAAGTTAGCCAGATACAAGAGGTCGCTGATAGTTTTTGCTGAAAAGAGAAAATGGTTGGTTTGTTGTTTGCTTGTTTTGGGGTGTGTGTATGGGATGTTTGCTTGTTTATAACACAGGATGGGCTTCTTTACAAACACATACACATCTTGACCTAAAGGAGAACTGAAGTGTAAATGACAGTGTCTTTGCACCCAGATTTCTGCTAGCAATAGTGAAAAATGGCTTTTTTTTTTTTTTCCTCCTTTTTCGTCCCCCCTCTGGGCATAAATTCCCAGTTCTTGTTTCCATTTTTTATGTTCTGAGCTTCCCTGAGCTATTGTGACTCTGCTGCAGAAACACGGCAATAACCAGATAAGCTCTGCCCTTTGCGCCTGCATTTAGGATGGAAGCAGGGAAGAGTCCTTCACAAGGGCTGTGCGTGAAGGACAGCAACTACAGCCAAATGCGAGAGTTTCTGTGCACAAAGTGAAGATGGTCTTCCCTCCGCTTCTGATAGCATCTGCCTGCTCTGCAAATTAATCTTTGGATTCCTGAAGATGGGCACCCAGAAAATGAGGTACGGACAGTGGCAGAGTATGACAAATTTAGATTAGGAGCAATCTGTCGCAGCCAGAGATGGTATCCATTTCTGAGCTCACGGGCAACAAATACACATTGACATTAGTGGGAGCACAATGGGGGCCTGGCTTGTCCACAGTTACTATATTAAATCACCTGTAACTTAAAAGGCCTTGGATGAAATTTATTATTCTGCACCCAGCACGTCAGTTTGCACTGACATTTAGCTCAAGACAAGCTCTGAAGAAGTGATAAGCTCATGGAAAACAGGGGAGGAAAAAAAAATACATTAAATCTAGGTAATTTGATTAATTATTTCTTTTAGTTTAAATACCCATGGGGGATTTTTTTTTTTCTGATTTCACAGCCCCCTTTTGCAGAAGGAAATGCAGATCCCACAGTTTCCAAAACAAACCAGGCACTAGGAACATTTGATAATGGAAACTGCTTTCATTGTTTAGTACAGAGAAATTCCATCTTATTTCTCATCACTGAGCTGACCTGCCAGATTTTCCTGGGAGTCTGTTTACGTTAGTCAAGAATATTGCCCCTCTCCTATCTTCAGGCACATGTTTGTGTTGACATGTATGCAAAATGGCTTTTACACATTGCTCTATTGCTTTTTCAGTTTAGGAAGTAATATAGAAAGCACATCCACTCCTTAATATACAAAGAAAAAAGGAAATGTTGTTTTAAAATATTTAAAGTTGTTAAAATATCAATCGACACTAAGTGAGTTTGGTCCATTTTTTAAAAGCAGCTCCCAGTGGCAGGTGAATTACAGGCCGTCATACTTGGATCTTGTCATCCTTCACATTTTGATGAGATTCGTGGCTCTTCCATTCATTTATGGTAATGCATCAAATTAGATAAAAGTCAGAAATGAAGACAAGAGATGCTGCTTGTTTAAAAGTGTTTTGCATAAACGCAGTGGCTTTTAATTTGGAGTAATGCCAGAGATTGATAATGCAGTCTAGATGCTGCATAGAAGCAAGAATAAAATGCTGGCATATCCTCTGCAGGCTTTTCTTCCATTGATAAATATCCTTGCTGCCACAGATATGTGCATCTTTGTCTATCTCTGTCCAGCTGTGTGCTGTAGTACAGAGCCATCATTTTATTCTTTGGGCAGATAAAAGTCCTGAATGTATAGGCCAGTTATCTGTTCTACTCGGTGGTGTGATAAAGATTTCTGAATGTTATGTGGACATATCAGGACAGGGAAAAGAGGTTTGGCTAGCCTGATGGTCAAAATCAACATGTACAGAAACACTGTGTAGCATTTTGGTGTTTTTTTTTCTGGCCTGAATCTAGCTAATGCTTCATATGTGTATGTAAGTAATAACTAAGATATACTTTCATAACTGCAAGTGGCAACTCTGCAAGGATTGTACTGCAATTTTGGCAAATCATGTTTTCTCCAAAGCCAGTTGTTTAGAACAATCATGAATTATTTAACTTGTGCTCTTACAAACAAAAGACACTGGAATTACCATATTCTCTTTTCTTTTTGGTCTTGTGTTTAGAAGCCTGGTTTTTGTGATATTCTTCCTTCTAGTGCAGCTTGGTAAGTGTGTTATACAATACTCTTTGTTTAACAAGTCTTGTACAGAGAAGACTTCAGAGGAATGGTGACTAACAGAAGACTGGGAAAGTACTCAGAGCTGTGAGAGTGTTTTTCTTATTTGCTTGGCCTGCTTAACATGAGGAGTTACGGCAACGAGGCAGATTTCACTTCTGTGTCCCCTCTCTGCATGTGTGAATTTTGAGAGTACAGGCATAAGTGCCCATTGCATAGGGCGGCACTAGGACTGAATCTGTCCGTATCCATGTGAAGAGGTGGCCCCAGATGGCTTGGATCAGGTTTTTGGGGTGTCAGTATGCTAACAGCTGAGCAGGAAAAATGGTGCTGCCCAGGTCCATAAAGGTCTCACTCTCTCTGGAGGTCTGTGAGGCTCACAGTCCTCAAGCTCCCCCAAAAGAATAGATCCAGCTATATGAGTTGGGAAGTCAGGTGATCAACATTCAAGTGCTGCCAGTGATGAAATCCTGCAGTATCTTGAGGTCAAACACCAACCTACTAACCAAGAATAAGGTGAAGGTCTTGATGTGCCATAGTAGGGGTCAAAGTGCATGTCAGTGCTTGAAAGCAAGCATTGCTTCTGATAGCTCATAAATACAACACTTTGCGTCTTGCCCCCTCCTGGTAGTCCTAGACACTGGGTAGTTTTAGCTCCATTTTAGTACTGCTGTATGTATGACTGAAATCATAATATTTATGCAGGGTCGTTTTTCGAGAAGCTTACTGGATGTGAAAACAAGTTCCTGGGTTTTCCCCTTTCATGGAAGCAAGCTGAAGGTCAGATTTACAACGTTTCAAGCTACCTTCTGTACTCATTTACACAGCTGTAATCTTGAGTTATGCCACCGAGGACAAGCAATTGCTCCAGACTTACACAGATATAACTGGCAGCACAATTCAGCTTGGAGTTGCCAAAGCTCGACAGAAAAGGAGCTGTGAGAGCGGAATTTGGTGTTCATGAAGTAGCTTGTGTATATTTAAGGACTACAAGAGCCCAAAGATTTATTAATAGTGTTTCAGAGCATTATTGAAATTAGGCTTAATTATCTGTGTAATTTGCTGGAACTAGCATTTTAGCATTTTTGATCAAGTATATGTCATTAATTTTAAAAAGAGATGTACCAGGCTCCTCTCAAAAAGTGAAATAAAAAGTTTTAAAAAGAAAGCCCATAATTTTGAAACTGTTTCAAAGTCTTCAAAGACTGTTGTTGGTTGAGTCCCTCTTCTCCCTTTGCAAACAAACAGTCTGTCTGCCTCTTATTCATATAGAAGAAAGTTCGTATCACCCCCAGAGGGTTATTCCAGCAAGCAGGGCAATGAAGCTTCTTCTTACTCACTTGAAAATCATTACCATCCCTTTCCCTGTTCTGCATCTCATGTCTCTGCTCCAGCCCTATCAATACCACCTGGAAACAGTGCTTCTTGCCCTTAGAGGAAAGCGCAGAAGATACGGAATTGTCAGCAATAACCCACTCACTCCTTTGCAGCAATGGAAGTTCAAGGTTCCTGTACACCGTCCTCTCCATTCAAACATGTTCCACATTTACTGTTGGTTTGGAGGTATCAGATCCATGCCTAAACCTCTGTTTCTGCAGTGCCTTCTTGCCAGCCGTCTGGTGAAGTATAGCCTGTGGTTGCCTGAGCTCCTGGCAAAAACGGATGTTCTTGTGCTGAAAACAGCAGCCATGCCAAGGCACAGCGGACCTTGCTTTTCTGCTGGTTCCTGTGGAAACTTTGGAGAAGACCCTTAACTGCTCTCTTTGTATGTGTTAAATAGCAATAGTGAACTTCCCTCTTTCCCAAAGAGTGCTTTGGGAATACAGTAATTAGTGTATATGAGTAACTTGAAGCTTACATGAATGCTGTAGCATTGAGGGCTAGAGGAATGCCAACACCGCCAGGTTGTTAGCTGTCATTTTGCCAAACCTCTGTCCAAGCAAGCCTTTGTTTTTTGGACAGCTGCTGAGTGGTTTCTGTGGTCAGCAGTTCTCTAGTTCAGTTTTCCACGTTTTTTTCTTTTCATTTATACCTTCTCACTCCCTGCCTCTGTGTAGTCTCCACTGGCACTGAGGTGGTCAGCATGTCATTTTGGGAGGCAGGCAGTAATATGAAGCTGGAGGATGCGGTTATTGAAGTGTTCTATGCCCTGGCTCAAATGGTGGAGAAGCACCAGCCCAGACTTTCCCAGCAGATGATTGACTTTTGTTGGCGCAGAGGACAGAGCCATGGTAAGAATGCAATTAATTATGCCGGCAGCCCAGCCAGGCCAGCAGTCAGCGGTACTCTCACTTGCAGCTTCTGGCTCTGCAGGTCTGATTTGAGAGTAACTAATTAAAAGCAGGTGCAGGCTAGAAGACTTGTTGAATTATTGCATAGTGTCTTCTGTGTTCCTAGGCATTTGTAGCTCACAAGGAAAGAGCAGGCATTTGATTCTACAAATAATAATAGAGTGCTGATGATGGAGGTAATTAATCCTTTATTATTGTGGGGTGATAGGCTGCTGCTGGAGCTGTCATTCAAATACTTCTCATGCAAAAACGTGTCTCAAAGGTGAAAGAACACAGAGTGGGTGAAATACTGAGTGGTGTTTTAATAGATTTTCTAGTGTTATGCTCACGGATACAATTTCAGGGTTTTGGCAAGATTGTCAAGACCTGTTAGTTAAAACTCAAGACTGAACAGTCCCTGCACTATGTTTTCGGCTCTGTCTTTGACTTACCAAAGCAGTTATAGCAGGCAGCAGCTTAAAATGTAAATTCAGGCTAGTTCACATTGCACACAGGTATGGAAGAGAGATGCACGTCTATGACTGTGGCTCAATGAAGCTCTTTTACTGCTTCCTGGACATCGTCAGTCAGTCAGTCAGTCAGTCAGCCACTGTCAGTAACAGGCTCTAGGATTAACTTAAGGCCCACCAAGCTATTACTTCTGATGGTGCAAAAGGTGATGGTCTCACCATAAGGGAGACTGGCCTTGAGTGGAGGTATCGTGGATGTCTAAGGAGTTGCAAAAATAGCAAATATTATTTTGGGTTATTTATTAACAGTAACAAATGCTGCAAAATTATATTTGTTCCTGCTAACTTTGTTCCCTGAATGAGGATCCTTACTAGTTCAAACCAAACTCCAAGTCTCAAGTATCTTTTCCAGTTAAAATTAAGGGTAAGTTATTGAAAAAGTTTGCCGCCTTCTCTTTCTGTTGTCATTTACTTGCTTGTAATGCTCCTTCATCCCAGATGCAGGAATTTGATGATTTTATGAGATGGCAAGGAGGAAATAACCTTCTGCGGCAGAAGCCCCATAGATTATTGAGCATTAGGAGACTTGACCCTTAACATGAGGAAAAAACCCAACACAAAACATAACGTAGGTGTTTATTTTAAGCACACTAGTGATTTCGTGCTCTTGTTACTTCAAGACGAAAATGGTCCAAAGCTGTTAGGAATGTTTATAGTAAGAAAATAACGCTGAGTCTGATAAATAGTTTGAATAGGACAGACCATGTTTTATTCAGTGTAGGAGCCAAACACTGCCATGTTGTACAGATTTGCTGATCTGGAAGAATTGTACTTGCCTTACGGAATGCAGCTCAAAAGCCAAATGCACGAATATGACAGTTTTCTCTTTTTAAATCAGAGAATTCTAAGACAAAAACACTGCTTGGATAGTTTTGTAAGGCATTCTGATCAACTTATGTAAGTTGAGGATATCAGCAATGATTTATTACCCTGCTATATTTCTGAGTAGCTTTTGTTTTCCTTGCATCACAATTCTTAACCCATTAGAGGCAAATTATATTCAAGTATTCAGAAGTGGGTTAGTACTCAGCTACAGATTTTAATGCTTACTCCATGTTAAAGAGAAGCTGAGGGCAGTTCTTAGGGCAAGGATGGTTTTTGATTCTTCTCCTTACTAGTTACCTGTGGTCCTGTGGGAAATGTCACATGGTGGAGTGTTTGCCCTCCCTGGCTGTATAAGAAGTTTGGGAAGTTTTTCTATAACCACTTGTATTTTATAACCGCAAGAAGCCTTGCTGACCCACTCCTGGCTTTGGGTCTTGACAGTAAGGAACTTGGGAAGGGTAAAGCCCTGAATGACTGCTCAGCTAATAGGAAATTTAGTTTTAGTGTATATGTGTACATAACCGCTTGTTGTGCCTGTATGATTTTTGTTTTCTGAACACCGTGCCTCTGAAATTTGTAGGAAGCTGCTGTTTGCAGGTGACAGATGCTGCAGAGGCAACAGCATCAGTGAGGTGGTTTTTGTTCATGTCATTTTGTCTTAACTAATTTCCAGTGTGTCATTTCAGCTGAAAATATGCAGTTGCTTTTAATCTGTTCAAAAGCATGATGTTGGCTAGGTGGCTATTTATGTCACAGTAAATATTTGATGAGGAGGTGTGTTATTTTTAGTCACAATCACAAAATATTGTTGGGATTTATAGGCCTGAAATATGTCATCTAGCACAGGATCATTTGTTACCTTTACAGTTTCCTGAGGACTTTTTCCATTTTCCTTCCTAATTTGAACTGGAGAGGGTGATTAAGAAAGTGTTGGTATGAACTGTTACACATAAGCTGCATAGTAGAGGGAAACATCAAGC
>JBCJKH010010855.1:15579-35524 GCA_039877255.1 Loriculus beryllinus | reverse complement strand
TGAAAGTGTAATCAATAGGGGAGGATTGTAGTGCCTCTTTTCAGATGAACTCCTCTTCCCTGTGGCCTTTTCAGATTTGATGGAAGAAGGCGGCAGCAAGTGACTGAATGGAGAGGAGGGTGGCCGAGGCTAACTGCTTTCTCCTGTTGGTCCGCTGGATCTTCTTGTCAGTGCGGTAACAGCTGGATCTCACAGAAAGGTAATGATCTTCCTGGATGCTCCATCTTACTACAGGCTATTAGCAAAGCCAGGGAGCCCCTTTGCTGCCTATTTCTTTTCTTTAGCAGGGAAAAAATGAATCTCTGACCAAAAAAGCCCCCACGTTCCTCCATATAATTAAGCAGCATTAGAATGAGACCTGTGCCTTTGCTGATGAACTTCAGTGAAAGCAGATGGTCACAATGGTATTAAAAACTAAAGACTTCAGTCAAGCTTTTAATTGAAAACAATTGGACCCTGCTGGATGGTAATTACCTTGGCTGCTTGCAAATAATATCACAGCACTGCTACCTATGAGGGAAGAATGGAAACTGAGTTAATAAGAACTGCTTGATCTGCATATAATAAACAAGGAGCATCCAAAACTATTTTCTCTGGTAGCTTCTCCCCTGCAAGATGCTTTCAAGTGGCTAGCAGTGTGAAAAGAAACACAGAGTGTCAGAAATTGAAATGCTTAAAGTGTTTGCTGGGTTAATAAAATAACTTGAAGAGCCAGTCTTTCCTCACCTCCCTCCTTTTTTAGCAGCTGAAATCCCAGACAAGTCTGAGAATCCCAGTAAAACTGAATAAAGTGGAAAAGCTCTAGATTATCCCACACTTCTCCTCTTCTGAATGGCAATGATAATGGCAGTCTGCCTTCATCTCATTTTATCCACTTTCTCTTTCCATTGCCTGCCTGACTGGAAGTCTGGGGCCTTCTAAGCACCCAGAATGTTTTCCCCTCCCTGTTCTTAATTGGGTTTTATTGATCATTAACTTAATATGCCTCAATCTCTAACAAAGCAAATGTGGTATGTGGCATATTTTGCAGTGTTTTTTAAAGCAGTTTAGTTTGTCAATTTTCTCTCTCCTCTCTCTTTTCTGTGCTGGGATCAGATGAGGTTTTGAGGGCTAGCCCACATAAAGGGTTCCTAAATCCTGGTGTGCTATGTATTTGTTGACACAACCTGACATTAATACCATATTACAGTGTCTTCTCTGCTGGGGAAATGACTTGTATTGCTGTGCATGTGTGGGTGGAAAAGCCAGTCCTAATGCTGTCTCTTTCAAATACAGGTCCTGGGTGTGTATAGAATGAGCCAAATCTTGTCACCTTCCACATAAACACTGTTTTTCACGTGGTGGTACTCTAGGGCATTGCTTTTTGTCCCGTTATGAGCAGGCAAGACACTCTGCTGCTCCAGAAGACCTCAGAGAGTAGCAGCTGCTGTAATTTTGCAAAATTAATGACTAGCTGTGAATTGCTACTAAAAGTGATGCAATGATTTTCCATAACATATCATTTTAGAAGCAATGACTTTACTCGCTCTTTCTTTTCCTGTTCAAATATTTGTCTTCTCAAGGCACCAGCCAAAAGTTTGTCTTGTCTTGTCTGGCAGCATGATGAAGTGGACTTTTCCAGTATGTTTCATCTGGATTTGATGATTTTGTGCCTGGACTTCAACTTTCATTCACTTAACTCACTATGATTAATAGAGAGTATGAGGTCCTAGGCTTGTGGAAGTCACTTAGAAGTTTTCACACTGTCTTCAGTGGTTTTTTTGCTTATTTTTATCGAATCAAAATATGCTTCTGAAATCACTGGCTGAGCACAGTCACAGGGCAGAAGCGTACCTCATGGAATCATTAAAACTGGATGTTTTCAGTTGTTACACTCTCATCTGAATTGAGGTATTCTCATTTGTGTTTAGGACTTCCTGGCAACCTTACCCTGGGATTTTCCTCAGCTGCTGGGCTCCTGGAGGACAGTTAAGAGGCTGATGGGCAGGTGTCTTCCTTTGTCTTTTGGTCCTTATGTTCAAGCTGATGGCAGGGTCTGAGCAGAATTTTGCTCACAGCCTTTCCAGTCTTTCCTTTATAAGAGAACTTGAGATAAATCTACAACTAGGAAAGGCTGTGTTTCAAAAGTGTGTTACACTAGTGACTGCAGATATTTTATCAATTTTGTAACTTTTGACTCTATGGAGTACAATCACTTGTTGTAATTACTGCTTGCAGCTTTAAGGGAGCTAGTATAGAACATACTATTTTTAAAGGTATAAGTAAGGCATAAGCTCTATTGATCGAAAGTATTCTGAGCGATAAACAGCTGCTGGGTTTGATTAAACCTAAAGGGAAGCCGAAGCATTTAATCAATCTCCAAAGCTGCTCTGAGTGTATTACAAAGCAGTTGTGATTATTGCTATTATATGACAAGCTAAAGCATAATAAAGAGGGATCATTTTTCTTGGAAGCATTTAGAGGTGTTGTGGTGCTTCTTCTCAGTCTGCCTGATGCTGTCACTTCTGAAGCTCAGGTAAGTGACAGAGTGTCCTGGCTCAAGCAGACTAATCTTGAAGGCAAAATGCAAGAATAGGGCCTTTCAGCTCCCCCGAGGCTTCTCTTTCCTTACCTATCTGTGGCCAACAGCAAGCACTCAGGAAAGGAGTATAAGAAACATATTGTACAATGCTGGCCACATCATAACCCTCTTTGATCCTTACATCCTACACAGCTTGGGATGTTCGGAGCTATGTTTGTGTCTATCTAACAGCCCTGAAGGAACCTTACCGCCATAACTTGTGGTGGTGCTTTGTACAGTGCTGTCACATGGCTTTGTAAAATAGTACTTTTTTGCTCACTTTTCGGCTTTCTGCCTGATGGCTTCTTTTTGTACCTTCTTATCCTTGTGTTAAGAAAAACAATGGCTAATAGCTGTTTACATTTTCTATTCCATAAGCGGAGATGTCTGCCTCATTCTGCTTTGTTATCTCCTCCTTTTCCAAGGCTTATTTAGTGTCTCCTTTTCTGAAGCTGATCCATTCCTCTGATGATTCTTGTCATCTCTGTATCTGTGCCCTTCCTCATTTTGTTGCATACTTGTTGAAGTGCAAGCACAATTTCATGTATTACTTTAAGATGCAGGCTTTTCTGAGTTTATTATTTCTCCCTTTTTCAGGTGTTCAATGGTCTGTACTTACTACATAGCTTCTAAGCAACACAGATATAATAAGGAATTCTGAAAACTAAGGAGCTGTATGAAATAATCTTAGGTTTAAAATTCATCTATGTTGCATTTAAAATATAAAAATTGAAAGTTTTCCATTTCCCCTTAGGAAATGTAACATGACAAAAATAGATAATTTTATTAAATATTAATAAATAAATAGATGAATTAATGGATAAGTTTATTAAACCCTGCCTTTGCTGTATTTGCAACACAGTACTTAAGCCTGGAAAGAATAATATTTGCAAAGGCTGACTTTTGTTGAGGGTGTCTTGCGTTAGTGCTCTCAGTGGTTTCTTCAGTCTTCCTTCACTGAATATAGAGAAATATGAACTTATGTGGTCCACAGTTGAATTGTCTCTTAAAATCAGAAAATAAAACCTAAAACTTAAATAACTCATCTGATCTTTAGTATTCACCTGGGGAGAAACACCAAAAGTAAATGGAGCTTACAAAGTGGTAAATTAGTTAGGACACTTGGCATAGATAAATTAAATGGCATTAAGAAATGATCAGTTGTGCTTTCTACCTGTATTAATTTAAAATTGATGCTGTTCTTCTCTATTTTATATCCTTCTGGGAGAAGGTGACTTGAACTGAATGTCTCTGATCAACTGTGGTTTGCTGGTCAACAGTTACCAGATGAACTCCTTTGAGATAACTTTTTGAACTACTTTTGGTAAAGCAAGGATGGAAGAGCAGACCTCCTGCCACCTTCTGTTTCTCAGTCTGTCTCACTTCTGCATTCAGCCTGGTCCATGCTGTGTGGAGGGACCTCCAAAGGTACACTGTTGCAAGATTTGATTTTGGTGAATGAATCCCGTGCACGCAAGTCAGATCTCTTTGGGCTAGCAGGTAAATGCAAGATGTCTTTGCTTTTGTTTTGCTGTATCTCTTTTGAAACTTTCAAACATTGGAAGCTTTTCATGACCTTCATGTGAAACCCTATACATGACTCTACTGTGCTGGAGGCTAAGCCTGATGTAGTTATCTTTATTGCATAAGTTTCCTGTTACGTTGCAACAACCATTAAATCTTCTTTATAGTGGTTTCATATGAGAGTCACAAGTCATCCGGGAAACTTATTTTGAGTTTCACTTTATACTGATGTGAGAGTCTTGTGAGTCTTCTGAATGCAGGTTTTTAAGTGAGATTTTAGACCAGTAAATAAAATTTCAGTAGGGAAATCTTGAGGTCCTTCATGGATGGCTAGACCTGGAACACTTTCCTGTGAGGGGAGGCTGTGGGACCTGGGTCTGTTCAGCTTGTAGAGGAGATACCTGGCAGGGAAACCTAACAGCAGTTCAAGTCCTTGACTTAGCTTAAACATCACTAGCTTGTGTGCTGAATGGATTGGACAGTTGAAACTGTCCTAGCTGATCTAGCTAACAGATGTTTCCCGTTGGAAAGGGGAGCATTGTGCTCTACTGACAAGAGCTTTGCTTTCTTTAAGATGCAATTTAAGGAGCATTTGTTTCCCTTGCATTCATGTGTTGTTAACTCAGTAGTACCAGCAGAAGTCTGGTATGACTACATGGCAAATCATCAGGGAAACCAGTTCAGGTTGAAAGTTGTTTGTTTGTTTGTTTTTACCTGTTTTTAAGTTGATTCTTCTCATGGTTCCATGAAAATTCATGTGGGTGCAACTGAGGTATAGTGCAACAGTACAAACAGCAAGAAGTGCTTCAGCTGGTTCTGGGTTTCAGAAAGGCACTTTTCAGACCGGGCCCAACCTCATGGCTCCACAAATCACAAGTTGAAAATGAGAATTTGATTTCAAACCAAGTTTATGGCAAAAAATAAACTACACAAGGCGATGAAATCCTTATGCACAGCACTTACGCTGTTTTGTCATTATTTCAGTTATAATCTAGCCATTTGTTTATTTACCACATCACACATGCTACTGGACGCCGAGATTCATTATAGGTCTATAGGAAGATCAGTGTCTCCTGAACCATTTGGGATGGGACCTTGTAGCTTTTGGGTCCTGCTGCCTGTAAGTGCACTAAGACTGGCTAGCTTGGCTTGCCATCCTCTATCCAATTGCCTCAATTTCATTGCTGTTTCATAATCAGAAATTGTTTTGGAGCAGAAGGATGTGAATGCATCACCGATTTTCAAGTAAATCAATTTGTGTCAAGGAGGACAGGATTTTGAGAAGTTGCAACTGTCAGCTAACCTACCTGGAAACAAGGCATGATGTGCCGCGTGAGATGGGCCTGACCTTGCACCCTAGTGCTCAAACTTGGCATTGCTTCTGCTGGGATCAGAGTGAATCCTGGCCAGACTGAGACCCACTTCTGTTTATGTATGTTTCTTTCTAAAATTAATCTCTCTTTTATGCACTATGCATATTTTCACCTTTGTGTTAATGAAAACGCTGGATTATTCCATGGGATTGCATGGAAAATATTTGTGAGATTCTGCCATCTCTCTGAAATACTCCAGTTGATTTGGTGTTTGCTTTGGCAAGTTGCAAAGATTGTAGAGTGTGTGTGTTTATATGCGTATGGGGAGAGAGGGCTCACGCTCATTGTGTCTTTGTGAGGCTGCCAGAATGTCTGGCCCCATCTATTCTACTGTAACTGAAAAGGGTCTCGCAAGCACTTGCTGTGTGCTTGGACTGGGGTTCTGCTAGGCACTATGCTTGGAATCAATTCTATCAGCTTGAAAAATTATCTTTCTGCCTGAATATTGTTTGCTCGCCATTGTTATAAGCAACATGTAAGATTACTTGTCAGTGGAGAAATTTTTCTGTCTTCCCTTTGTTTCCTCTGTGTACTGGGCAACTTTGCATACAGCGCATTTTGTTGGCTCTCCTGTACCAGGTATCTAGTTGCCCTTTGGGAGCAGACATAGGGTCTTCCATACAGAAGAATGAGAAGTAACATGTGAAAATTGCTGGCAAGATGCAGCCCTGGTTGAAAGACCTGGATTTTGCTCTTGACAAAGGACTTATTTTCCCCCTGTAGCCCATTGCCTTCTAAAGAAAGATGAGACAGAAGTTTTCAGGTGGAAGGCATTTCTGTCCAAGCTAGGATTTCTCTGTTATGTGTTGAGAGATATTGTCCAACTGAAAGCTCCCAGAGGACCCTTTGAGAAGATGAAGTATGACTCCAGTAGCCCATCGGTGAATTTTCCTGTCTATAGGAAAGCTTGTTCTAACATTTAATAATATTTGTGAGCTCCTGCTGAAAAGTCATTGGCCACAGGACATGCACTTGACTAGTAATTATGAAGTGCTTTGATACTGGACTTGAAGTCTGAACAGCAATATATAGGACTCTGGTCTCCTTTCCTTTTTCTAGTGGCAACAAGGATTTAAGTCAGATTCCCACTACTGAAAGGAATAGCTGGAAAAAAAACATGCATTGGTGGGAACTGCCATGTACCTGGATCCAACCTGTAGCCCATCTAGCCTTGAGTCCTGCCTTGTAGTCACAATGAGTTTTTGGAGGAGGATGCGAATATTGCTGGAATGGGTGATTACAAACAACCTGCAAACAAACTTGTTCACTGCTTCCTTGAGAGCTCTGTCTCAGATTTTGTTTCAAGCATCAGCTCTACTAATTTCAGCAGGGAAGGTACAGTAACCGATGCTTAACAATTAATTTCTTTGTTTCACCTGTCAGGCTTTGCTGGCCAATTTTGTTTTACAAAATCTATAAGCAGGGAACATTGGTGTTTTATTTTGTACTGGAGGCATGAAGGAATTAAAAGAGTCAAGATTGTAAAGCCCTCATGAATAATTTAGGCTCTGTTTCCAATAAATATTCTCTCTGCTACATATGCACTGATACTGGACTCAGACTCTTGTGGTATCAGCAACAGTGCCAAACTGCTGTGAGCCAAAAGGAAATAGGCTTTTATTCAGTGTCAGCCATCAATCTGTTTCCAACCTTCAGGACATACTCTTGTCAATTAGGGGCTTCTGCTTGAGAAATCTGGCCTGTTAACTTGCACTGAAAATAGATAGGTCCAGGCACATTACCTTTACAACCTCCCTCATGGTATGTTGTGCAGCCCAGCCAGCCTTGCTCCTCTTACTACTTTGCTTTGTGTTTCTCTTGGGAAAAAATGTTGCAGGACGCACTTAGGCCAACATACACAGTCACTCAGCTTCTCCTGCTAAAAATACTGAATTACATGAGACAGAAATGACAAGAGTCTTTGGAAGCAAACCAGTGAGTGTGCTTCTCTGGGTCTTGGCCTGATTGTTTTGAGGGATCTTCTTGGTGTTACAAAGATTGAGGAATACCTGGAAATTCATAACTGAGGGGCTGCCTAAGTGAAATTCTCTTAGTCCTACTGCTGATGCATTGTGAAGCCTTTAGGTGCAAGTGGGCTTCTTCATCAAGAAAGCTCTGCTTAGTACAAATGGATCCTCTAAATCAAATGCTGTTCCATACTTCGTGCTTCAGAGCATTGACCATCCAGCTAGCATCAACAAACAGCAAGATGAGGAATGACCATCAGGCCCCCATTCGTCACTAGTGCCACAATTAAGTGTTTGTTTCCACTTCTCAAACCACGTCTGAGGGCTCTGGTGCTGTGCCTGTGTGTATCCCCTCTGCCAGGCCACAGGCACATGCTTCTAAAACCTGTCAGAGGTGAGCTGCTGCTGTGAGTGTTGAGAGCAGCCCTATTCGTGAAGGTAAATGAATTGGGAGGAAAAGCTCTTTTCCTGTGCTGCTGCTATTTCGGTGTGAAAGTGAGACCCTGAAATGCTCTGTTCTACTTCAGTAGCTCTAAGAGGAGCCTTTCTCCAGCAGTCTCTGGTACCCAGATTAATTGAAATAACTCCAAAAGGCTCTTTCAAATCTGATTCCCTCCCCCATGTTTGCAGTCTCTTATTCTTTTTCCCCTCCTGTCTCCACCCTCTCTTGAACAAAAACTTTAAAATGCTTATCTGGAAATGACCTGAATGTAATTCAGACGAAGTTAATGTGAAGTCAAGGTTGATCGCTCATCTCCCCAAAACCACTGGCAGTATTTGAGATGGGAGTTCAAACACAACTAGGAAACTCGTGAGTGATCTGAACAAAGAGTGGGTTGGAGGCTGGGGATTGCTGCTCTCCCTCCTCCCTGTGTGACCTTCTCAGCTAACGCTGAACCCTTTGATCACTGTCCAGCACGGGGTTATGTGGCAGTCTGGGCTGGGGCCAGGGATGTATACACAGGCGGAGGCTGTTGTAATGTGCGTATGCTCTTGATCCACCCTGTATCCTTATTTCCACAAACACTGCCGCACATCACAGTGGGGGGCACGGCTGCCGGTGCTCCTTCAGCTGAAACACAGGACCATTCCTGCCAAGCACAGCCACCTTTTCCAGAAAACTCTCTGATAACAATGTTTTGAACAAGTGTGCCTACATTTTGTAACCATTACTCTCTTTTTGCTAATCACGTTTCTATTTGATGCTGTGAGTACAACAGTGCTACTCAGCACAGAGTCTGTGTCCTTCAGGAGTGGCTGCTCTGGGACAGCTGCACTGCTGAGCATGACCAGCTTGGGAAGGTGCTGCTTGTGGCAAGGGCACTGCTAGGATCTCACCTCAGGAAGCACATCTTCCAGACCACCTGCTTTAGAGCTGTATTTTAGTTCTGTATTCCTCTAATAGGGATTTTAGTGTTGGGCTTAGTGCCTGTTGAGAACTCTTGAGTCCAAGATGAGTTCTTACAGATGTGATACTACTATCATTCATACTTTAATGTTGACATGGTAACGTGCAAAATGAGCTGAAACTCTTGAAGGCAAAGGCTAATTGGCTCTAAGGTAAAGTGGGTAGGAATCAGTGGTGGAGACACAACCCGTGGTCTCTTGTGCTTTTCTGTTGCATTTATTTGTGGTTATTCCTCCAGCAGCCTGTGGGAAGAGGGACCTGGCTCCTCCTGTCTGCCTCTGCTCTTGTACCTTCTGATAAGTTGCCTCTAGCACAGTGGTGCAAGCAGACTTTTTGTGATTGAAGACTGCCAGCAGCAGGCTGCATGTCAGGTCTTATGAAAACCTATGTTTTCTATTAAATCTTACAGCAAACCTGGTATGTGTTCCATGCTATTATTTCTATGGGATGGTCAGAAAATCCTAGAGGAATTCCATTATTCCTTATCAAAATCCCTCAGGCTAACTCCTGCAGTACACTCTTGAACTGCTCTCTTATTAAATGACACCAGGTTTTCCCAAGTGGTAGATCCACTACCCCTAGCAAGTTGCATCAAAGATGTCACAACCCTGCAATTATTATTCTAGTGTAAATGCTGAAACTGGTGGAAGAGGTTTTAGAAATCTATCCTTTCTCTCTTCAACTCCACCCCATAAATTACTTCAAAGGTCAGTGAAATAAGTTTTGCCCAGACAGATGAAAACCAGTGCCACAGCATCTTCTCATTCCTGTGGCTTCTGCACAACAGGACTAAAACAATACACAGACAAGTGCCTGGAGCAGGAGACTGTGCAACCACCACAAGCCTCTGGTGCTGCAGCTCAGAATCCAGCTGGTGCCACTAAGAAGATCCAAGACATGTTGGGCAACTGCCTGTGGCTTGGCATGTGTAGCAGCATGTGCTGTGTGGTGCTGGCAATGGAGAAGAGCAGGTCTGAGTTGGTGATGGGGCTGCCATCTGGCACCCCACAGGACCCCTGCCTTGCCTCCCCACTGTTTGTTGTGGGGCAGCAGCCAGGTGGGTTCAGCCCCTGCCCTGCTCTGCTGGAGCACCCTGTCATGTTACTCTGCTGCGGCTTGGTAGTTACAGTGACAAAAATCCTCTGTCATAGACCAAAACAATCTATTTGATCCTCAACAAGGGAATAATCGATCTCTTTGTATAGGGTAGAAGATGAAGCTGTAGGAGCCTGGCACACCTTTATACCTATTTACTTATTTCTGTATCCTCAGTGGAGATTGTGGTGCCTCTGAAGCAGTATTAGGAGACAGGACAAATGCCCAGAGCTGCTCCCCTTAGAGTGCCCCAGAGCTTGATGTCACCCTTGGCACGGCCCCCAGACTGCTCAGCAACATCCATCAGCCTCAAAGGTATGGGTGAAGATGTGGCCCTTGTCCTAGCCTGAGCTGCAAGACTGCCCGGACGTGAGATACTGCAGTGGGTACAGCTTGAGGGAAAAATGGATCTGGTTTAGGAGACCTACCTGTCTTTAAGATGATTTTAAATGTTCACATTTTTTATGCAGCATTTTGGAACGTTTCAGCTACTCTCATTTGGAATTCAGTTCCTCTCCCTATTAATCAATAGCAGGCCTTAACAAAACAATATCTCACAGGAGACACAAGCGCACAGTGCTGAACAAAGCAAAACAGCCACTGGCTTACAGCAACAATTGCTGCTACACAATGGGTTTTCAAAGCTCAGTATATATTTTGTCTCTAGTGGGAAAACCATAACAAGACTGAATTAGTGGCTAGGCTTGCCAAAGGGAGAAATTAAAGTGCGACAGCTTGTCTGACACCTTGAAGTTCTTTTATTTGTCTTTGGGGGAGAGGACAGCACAAGGAAAGAAGAGGCCTATCAGGGAAAACCATTTTCTGTTGCTTTCTGAAGTGTGCAGGGGTTTCGCACATCTTGAAGCTTGGTCCAGGTTGGGGATCAGCGATACTTTCTGGTGAGAGGGTTCCTGTGAGGCGCTGGCAAAGCATGGGAATGCTGCCCATGGAGCTGGGGAGGCACAGGGGTGGAGGTAGGAGTGTGGCTTTCAAAAGGAGGATGTGCTGGGAGTTCTTTGTCCCTGCCAGAGGAAGCTCAGGGCTGGTTTGCAGGTGACTGTTTGGTGGGTGAGAGAAGAGGGAGAGACTATGTGAGAGCAAAGAAAATTTCCTTCCCTGCACGTAGTCACCTCCAAGCTTGCAGACTTAACTGCTCATCTGTGGGTCTTGACAGCTCCTTGCTCTGGCACTAATGGGTTTCAAAGGCTCTCAGTGAGCTGTAATCACCTTGGTTCAGGGCTCAGCTTGCACCTTTACAAGCACCTTCACCCCTTGCTGTTAACCTGTGGTCTCCTTTATTCAGCAGCTAAGCTTGTAAATTCATGTAACCAAATAGCTGTGCTGTTAACTGCCTGCACAAAAGTGAACAACACATCCATCTTCCAGTGCCCAGCCAGCAGCCTAATGACACTTCTTGCTGTGCTGGTGGGTACCCTTTCAGACATAACTAACTCTGGCACTGCAAAAACAGTTGTTTCAGCATTTGCACAGGCCACATAGCTCATCCGAGCCGAGGAGAGAGGTTGTGCAGGCAGAAGGCTTCCCACTGACAGCCCCCATGTGCCCTACACTATCATTACCCCATGCCGCGGTCTGATGGTTGGTAAAAGCATCCTTCACCCTGCTGGCCAGCTGTCTCATGCCCTGGAGTAGGAGCACACTTGTAGTAGTTTTACTTTGGGCTGTGACCAACATCCAACAGTTTCTCTTGGAAAAGCCATGCCTCAGTTTCCTTGTCCATAAACTGAGTGTAGTTCCCTGAGAGTTACACTCTGGGAGAGCACCACTGGAAGGACAGCTGTTAATGAAACACCAATCGTGCTGCATATCCAGCCTCTCTAATTCTTGCCAAAGTCTGTGGTTTGAATCCTCTAGTCTTGAAATTAATCTCAGCAAGAAGATCGTTTGATGCAGACCTGGTTTCCCATGAAACAAGATTTGTGTGATTGCTACGTGTGTGTGGGTGGGTAGATGTGCCAGACCCTTTCCAAATTGTCCCTGTGAGCTAATTTCAGCCTGGCGAGGTAGAGATGTACAGCACTCATAGACAGTAAATCCTACAAGGTTGGAGAAAATCATCAGTGCAAGCTCTTTCTCCTGCTTCCAACGTGGAGGAGGTTGGGCTACAAGATCACCCTTTGCTAGAGACTCCACATGGGAGCTCAGGGACACCGCCCATAGGAAGCAAGGCTTGGCTGCTTCTGCTTGTGTTACTACTTGTTATCGAAGGAGAAACAGTGCAGCTTTCTATCTGCAAATAACTTAGACCCACCATTGGCAGAGATCTGATATGTTCTCTTTCTCAGCCCAAAGCAATCACAAGCAATCAAAGTTGGGAGCATGTGAGCTGGCAGGGGTTGAATGGACGTTGCTGTTCTTTATTTGCTGGCTGCTTACCTGGTGCAACAGGCAGTCCAAGAGAATTTCTTAATTAACCCAGCTCTGTCCTGGGTGGCACACGTACATTGCCAATGGGCATTACAAAAAAAGTCTAGTTATTGCACTTTGGCTTGGGAAAGGCCCCAGCATAGATCTATTGTTAAGGAAACGGTCTTGGAGGAAGGGAAAGAAGGAGCCTGGACCCTGGTCTCCAGTCCAAAGACTGTTTGTTGTCTTTATGTTAAATACGACTGGATCTAACCTCAGAGGAGAGTGGGTGGAGGATTAATTTGTGCTGCCTTTGAAAATATTTTTGAGCAACTCGGAGCAAGATCTCAGGGAAACAATGTTTATAATCTATATCCTGCCTCAAGTTTCATAGGCACCGCAGTCCTGCCCCACTGCCAAAATTAGCTGCAGTCATCAGGAAGCAGCTGGTGTCCCAAGCACGAGCCCTTGTGTTCAGCCATCACTCAGTAGCTTTTATATAGTTATACAGAGAGAGATTTCCCTGGTTATTGAGCATCACCTACCCTCTGGTGTTGCAGTGGCAGCAGGAAACTTCTTATACTTGGAGCCTGATCCAGTGTCCTTAACCATGCACAGTTGCTGCTGATTTTAGCAGGGGGCTTGCTTCATGGTGCACAGTTAGAAATGCATCCCTCAAGAAGCAGCCTGTGTCTGACTATGATAATCTGTCCTTAGATTGAAGTAGCAGTGTTGGGGATTTTGCCAAGCTAGGTAATATTGAGTCAAGAGTGTTTGTTGATTAGCCTTCCCATCCATTAAATCCAGGTTGCTTTCAGCTTTTAATTCACTCTACATAAATCAGTGCACCCCTTTTTTTAGTTCTTTGGAAAATGAGTAGCTGCTTCTTCCTCTGGTCTGGACATGGGACTGTTTGAAAAGTGGCAGTGCCTTAATTTCTGCCCCAGAAGAACTTTGCAGGAGAAACAGCCCACTAAGTTGTTCAGTGGCCACAATACATTTGAAAGAATTGGTGTCAGGGCTGTATGTAATTATTGAAAATATTAAATAATGCAGACTAACAGAAACAAAGCAAAGTACATAAGTGGGGAGGGGGAGCATTCCTCTGCTATCCCTCAGCCATTTCAGGATTTACTCTGACAGACAAGAATAAATTCCCTAAGGATTTTTTCCTGTCTTTGTGGCTGTTTTACTCTTTTTTTCTCCTGGGGAGTGGAGAGTTAGGAGGAGAATGGGTAATATCTGCTTTCCTTCTGTTTCTCAATCTCTGATGGCTTTTTCACCAGGAAAGAGGATATTAGCAATGCCAGGACTCTGCTCATTCTTTACTATTTTCCCTTTTCCTTCTTATCACAGAAAGACGGAAGAGGGAAATGATGGCAGGCACTCAATATCCACTCATCTTTTCAATCCAGCTCTTCAACTGCTTTTGTTATTCGGTGGTATGATGGTCTTCGGCTCATTATTTACTGGCTGTTTAATTTAAATGTATCCCCATCAGGGAGCCAAAAGATCCAGTCTCAGAGCTTTCCCATGATTTGTCTAACCACTCTCTAAATTATTTATCATGGCTCTGCACCGTCTGGAGATTTCTTTTCTCCTTTTCTTTTCTTTTATTTTTTATTCTTTTAAGTGCTATTATTTGATCCCAAACATCTGTAAAAAATCATGACTGACCTCCCATCTGGCCAACAACTCAGCTCTGTCCTGAGGCTGGGTAGTGTCAAGTGTGTGTGCTCCATCTCAAAAGCCTTAAATTCCTGACTATGTGAAATTCTTTTCTTACACGTTTGTTGACAGAAGGCAAGATGGGAAGGGTTAGGAATGGAAAAGAAAGGAAGGGAAGGGAAAGGAAGGGAAGGCAATATCAAGAGGCTGTGCTGCTGGGCCAGAAGTGAGTGGAACATCTTGTTACGGAAATGGCTATGAAAACGCTCCTCCCTGCCTTAGAAAATTAGCTATTTAAAGCAGGATCGATTGCCAGTCCTCTTTGCCGCTGTTGTCATTTGGATGTGGCATGTGTAAATAATATTTCCTCTTGAAAGAAAACTTCCAGTGGTGACAGAGCTCCTCTGGCCACGTCCTGTCCCAAAGGGGAAGAATCAGCTGGAAATGGCATCTCCCTCCAAACAGAAACCCCAGGATCTGTGCTTTGGTTTTCCTCACAAACTTTAGACAAGTGAATTTTGACTCCCAAATGCCATAAGATAGCCCAAATGGGGCACAATTTCTAAGATGCATTTGGGCACTGGAGTTACACAGGACAGCACCCATGTGAAAGTGAAAGTATGTGGAGAAAATTAACAAAACTATGTGACTTAGATCAAAGCCCTCTTTCCCCTAATATCTGTATAGTCAAAGTGGAAATACATTTTAAAGCAGTTCTTTGAGACAGGTTGCTTTACTTTTGCCAATGTCAGTGAGCAAAACCCCTTTTATTCTTGGCTAATCACAGTTCCTAACTCCTCAAGGAATGGGGTCACATCTTTTAAAAGACTGGAGTTATCAAACACACAGAGATGCAGGGGTGCCCCTCTATGTTTTGTTAATTGCATTTTGCTTATGTTTTCTCCCTTTCTCTCACTTCATTTTTGATTTTCTAGGGAGATTAACCCACACCTAGCTTAAGTACCCTCAAACTTTCCTCAAGTTGAGATGCACATCTGGATCCCAGCTCTACAGCTCAAGCCCATTGCTGTTTGCTGTTGTTTGCATTGCTGCAGGTCCCACTTAGGGATTGTACAAAGTGTTCTTTGAAGAAAAATAAATACTGGAGTGTCCGTACGGCATCAGAGGAGAAGCACATTCCTTCTGTAATGTGCTATTGCCTGATCATTATAGAAGCACAAAAAAGAAACTCAGCGGGGACATAAGGCACTTGGGGCTTTAGAAGAAAAGGTTTTTGCAGTATTCGGGGCTTGGAGTTATCTTCATTTCCATGTAAGCCCCTGTACTAAGTAAAGGGAGATCACTAGGCCTTTGAGAATCATTCAGATGTTCTGTATAAGGGAACTTAAAGACCTCATTTAGCACAAGGATTCGATGAGATTCAGGTCAGCTGAGCCTGGCCTTTATAGGCAGGGATCTCTTCTCAGGCTGACTTATAAGTCCTAGCAGAGAAAGAGCTGTTGAGTGACCCCATTGATGAGACCTGAAAGCTGTGGACAAGTTGCAGGTCTGATGGAGATGTTGGAGGTATGGACCATCTTCTTGTCTCTCCTATGTTTATCCCCCTGCCCCCAAACTCCTTGTTTTATTTTTATTGGGATATTCTTTGGATGAGCCCTATTAAACGCATCAGTAGCATTGAAATTTGCTGATGCCAATAAACCCATCTGTTTTATTAACTAACGGCAGCCTCTGGAGTGTTTCTCACTGACTGAGGCATGAGCAGCCCTTTCTGCTGTCTCCAGCACTGTGTGTCAATGCCGGGAACAATGGGAGTGGACCCAGGAGGTCGCTGGCAGGAAGCGCTGCTTCCCCCGGATAATTAACCGGCTGGGAGACTGAGGAATGAAGATAGCAGGAGACACACAGTACAAACTGCTGAAACAATAAACAAACAAACCAATGACCAGCACTTCCTTTTCTTATATTGTTAAGGCTGCTTCCTTAATTCAGGTTGCCCCAAACCCACCCCTCAAAAAGCAGTCTTTTAGGCTCTCTAATTCTTAACCTCTTCACTACCAGTTCTTGCTGAAGGTGTAAGCCAAGGTTTTTGAAGGTGATGGCCAGCACCAACCATTCCTCCTTGGGGCTTGCTGGAGAAATTGGGGGTCCCTGTTTCTGAAAGCAATAAAAGCGCTCTCACCAAAAATTGAACAAAGGGAGATTTAGTTTGGCTGTAAGGCTTCATGGCTGTGACACCCTGATGTCAGGACTGTGCCCCCTCTAGGTACCAGCTTCCAGATTGCCAGGTTACTCAGTCTAACTCTTAAAATGTTGATTGTCAGAGAAACTGGACCCAGAGCCAAGACCTGGAAGCAACCTGGATCAGAGCTTTGTGGCTCAAACCCAGATCCTTTATCACTCTTGCAGCTGTCCTCCAATGTGCCATTGTCTCTCTTAGAAGGGGGTCAGCTGTGCCACCAGTGCTCCCTATCCTCTGCACTGCTGAGCATCCAACTGCTCGCTCGCACTGAAATCCTCTCTTCTGACTCCAGGGTGGACTTCTGCCCGCAGTCTCCTCCTCCATCCAAAGCATTCTTTAGATGGGCTGCTGTTTTGTTTTTCTGACCTGTTGCTGACAGAATTATGAAAGCAGAAATCAGGCACCTCCCCACCCCGGGTAATTTTTGCAGATGTCTCATTGAAGAGCAGCAGGGGATTGCCTTTGTTTCTGTGCACTGAACATCATGTGCATATTTTATCCCACACAGGCTGGTGCCAGTGGTACCCAGGAGCTGAAGTGATGGCATATCCCCATATCCACCTCTTGGTGGATCTGACTCTACCATGTCCTCAGCAAAATGCTGTCAGGGAGAAGGTACAGACAGGGACCACTGCGTAGAATTAGGCTGGTCCTGCTGGATCTGGGAAATGGCTTTTCAAAAGAGGTACTGGTGTTTTTCACTGTCAGCCTGCAGATTTGGAGCCAGGCAGGAGCAGGGGTGCTCAGGGAGGGGGCCAATGGCCCATCCCTGGACTCCGCCTGTCCTGGCAGCACCAGCAAAGGCTGTCCTGGAGCAGGTCCTGCCTGCTGCTGAGTGCTCCCAGCTGACAGTGTATTTGTTGTTACTTTAAATACCCACTGTTTGTGTTAAGCACAGCAAGAAGTCTAGTAAACTGAAATGGTGACATTTAAAAAATGAAGCCTCTCAAATACATGTTTGATCTTTCTAATAAGGAAGTTGTCTGCTAAATACCAAGGATTATAGAATGGTTTGGGTTGGGAGAGACCTTGAGGATCCTTTAGTTCCAATCCTCCTGCTGTGGGCAGGGACACCTTCCACTAGACCACTCCCAGGGATGGCGCATCCTCAACTTCTCTAGGAAACCTATCCCAGTGCCTCACCCCTATGGTAAAGAACTTCTTCCTTATATCTAATCTACAACTCCCCTCTTTCAGTTTAAAACCAATCCCCCTTGTCCTATCACCATATGTCCTTGTGAAAAGTCCCTCTCCATTTTTCTTGTAGGCCCCTTGTAGGTACTGGAAAGCTGCTCTAAGGTCTCTTCAGAGCAGGTATAGAGATTAGGCAGTGTGAGAGAAAACCCACCACAGTGTGCATCATCACAGAAACTAAAAAGGCCCACAATCTTCCGCCACAGACGCTGTGGGATGCCCTTCAGCTCTGCTCAGAGCTGAGCGCAAACAGTGCTTTACAGTGCTGTCAGCCATGATGGGCCAGCCCAGCCCAAATCTTCATACCACACAGGAACTGAGCACCTGGAGAAATTGTGGCTGGTGTGGATATGATGAGGGGCAGCAAATCCTGCTGCTCTGCCATGACTGACATCTGCTGTGTGTTCATGGCATGCTTTTTTGAGAAGGGTAGGAGTGGGGCACTGAGAACAGCTCTCCCTCACCCTCTTGGACAGATGAACCTCCCTCTAACCAAGAAATGCCCTGGCAGGTTTCCATCCTTAGTGCCTGGTATATTTTGGCATGTTTCAAGGCTCAGTGAAGTGTTTTTGAAGCCTATTTTTCTACTGCAAAATCCCTCTGTGTCACAGTGTGTGTCTCCACAGTGCAGAGTCAAGTGGAGACATGATGGATTTGCAAGTCCAATCTTCAGTAAAAAGGAAAGAATATGGAACAAACTCTTTCTGAGCACAAGTTCTTCAATTTCAAGGGCTTCCAATGCCCAAAGTTATTTGTATGGTGCTATTCTCCTGAAATCTGCAAAGGGATGCTGTGTTCAACCAACTGCTGAAACCTGAGGTGGAAAAGTGGTGCTGTGAGAACAGCTTTGAATGGAGCTGGTGTGTCAGGAAGATGCTGTAAAAAACTCAGTTCCTGTTTTCATGTCATGAATCAACACTTCCACTGAAATTTCTTTGCTAACTGATTCATTACTGTATGTCATGCTAACAGCAGGCATCTGCTGTATGCCTATTTTCACAGTGTTAAACAGAAAGCCAGGTTTTACAGTTTAAATAGAATATCTCTATTTCTTGTGGAAAAAATAGGATGTGTGCTCTTTAGGACTTTATGTATGACAAGGATGAATCATCCAGATGATGATGGAAACTTTCTTAGACAGCATCAATCCTCCTTTGCCCACTTTGTATATGTTCAGTGATTCTATGCAGTGAAGTTACTCCAAGAGCCTTAAGAAACAGCGTAAGTGGTAGCTATCTCCCTTCTCTCAGAAGACCTAAACACAATCCCTGCCTGGCTGTGGCACTGAAAATAACATAACAGCACTTTCATCAGGGATCCCCGGATTTTCAAAACCCTCTGTATGCTGTGCTTGGGAGACTCCTAAGAGTACAGAAACTTTATTTGCAGCCACTGGATTGGAAAAGCAGGAGCTTTTTTCTTTCCTTTCTTTGCTGTGTAGTCCTTGTTGGTTCAGTTAACATCCTGAGTTCATGTGAGACAGCAAATGTCATTTGGGGGGGGGGGGGGGGGGGGGAAGCATGTCTGTTTGGCTGCCAGTTTTTCCAGCCCTTGTACTTCTTACTGAAGAGTGAGAAAGGCACCCACCTTTGTACATTGAAGAACATAATAACCCAGTTTGGGCTACTGGGGAGCTTGGCTTTCATGCCAACTGTAAACCTGGTGGAATGGCTGGTTTAGGAAAGGGAAGAATGCAGATTAACAAATACAGCCAGGAGACTTACATGGTGACTTGCCTCCTTTCCATCTTTGGGTGGTGAGACTGTCCTGAGTGCCCCACCTTTGTCTTGTACTGGATGAAGACCATGTGAGTGACCATGTGCATGATCTTTACGGTCCTTTCCAACCCAAAACATTCTATGATTCTATGATCTCAATTCCAAAGACCCAGTCTCTAGGTGGGCAGGTTGCAGGGCAATGGATCCTACTAACAAAGATTTCTGAGTACTATGCAGTCCCAGCCACTTAAAAGTTGAAAGTAAATGTCAACTAATGTGTGGCATTCCAGAGACAAGTGGAATATTGTAACATACTTCTTAATTTATGTACCCTGTTTAAGGTCAATCTGGCCTTCTAATTACATGTCTGCAAAAGGCTAAACTCATTCGTAAGAGGAGAAACCGTATTATCCTGGACAGCAAGTCTGATGGAGATGTGGTAAACAGGCAAAAAAATGCTGTTCTAAATGATGTTACTGTCCTTGTTTAGAAGAGATTCACCTCCTTTTGTGCAACACCTAACATAAAGAAGGCATTTTCCATAAAATGGTTCTCAAACTAAATGTTACTAACCATAATGCCTTGAACAGCTGCATTTTGTATTCTGTGGAGTCAAGGAAAAAAGGACCTGGTTTCGCAGCCAGTGATAGGGAGGAACTTTCAGGACAAAGATTTAGGTCCGACGTTGCACTATAATCCGTCAGCAGCAAGAATGCCAAACAGCAGGTAAACATCAGAGGAAAGGATGTGCCTCAGTTGTGGATGGAGGCAGTGTCGACCCTGGCTTTTCCCTCTACCTGTACTAGCATGATGCCTAGGATGTGCAAGAGATTTCGTAGCTTTTGGAGCTTTGTTCTTCCCTCTCTTC
>JBCJKH010010854.1:0-16232 GCA_039877255.1 Loriculus beryllinus | reverse complement strand
GGCAGTGTTCAAGGCCAGGTTGGACACAGGGGCTTGGAGCAAGCTGCTCCAGTGGAAGGGGTCCCTGCCCGTGGCAAGGCTTGGAGCTGGATGAGGTTTCCAACCCACACCATTCCATGGTTCTATAAACCCCTCCTTGGGCTGCAATGCTCTGGACTTGGTAGAACTCCAGACTACAGCCCACAGCTCTGCATGGGTCCAGGCTCAGCTTTTGAGTAGGAATGGGGGAAGCCAGGAGCTAATCCCAGAGATGTGGCAGAGCCTTTTGGACTCAGGATCCATCCTACACTGTCTTTGTGTAGCTCTGGTTTTCCACTGCATCATACTCCATCCTTCCAAGCAGCTCAAGTAACCTGCTATGCTGTGGTTTGCAATATCCCTCTCATCCCTCTGGGGACCGAGTCCTTTGTTTTGGATTAACGATGCTCTCCATTCCTTCTCAGCTGGCACTTCTACCACTAAATATATCTCCCTGTCAGCCAGCCTGTTCTTCAGCTTCCTCTCCTTAAATTCTGTGGAGTGCCCTTGAGTCATCTCAGCCCTTGTCATCTCCTCCCTGGGCTTAGTTTAAAGCTCAGAAGATGCCTCATTTTTAGTCTGCAGGAGCTCATGTGTTGAAAAGCAGGGACACCTCTGCACCCTCAGATGTGTGTTCATCCCCATGTGATGCATGGAGCTCTCTCAGCACCTTACTCAGGATTTCAGCAGCAGAACTGCTGGAGGAAATGCTTTTCAAGCATCTTTCCACCTTGTTTTCCAAGACACCATACATGCTCAGCTATGTGTATTTACTTCACTTTAGGGATCAAGCGGGCTGCACTATGACATGGTTGTTTCCCTCTCATCCTCTCTGAGCATGGTCGCCTTTGTGCTCTGCTCCTCTTGCAGCTTGTGGGACTCTTGGCAAAACCTGGGACTAAGTGTTCCCACGGAAGAGCACTTCTGGTTTATTTGCCATGTCTGGCTTTGTCTCTAGTAGTGTCCATGCTCTGGGTTAAACACATGGGATCCCTTCCTTTTGGTCTGCTCTTTGTGCTTCAGGGAGATGGGGGGCAGGGGGGAGGAACAGTAAAAAGGGGCTTCTAATATTTCTCCTCCACTGGTTCCACAGTGGTGGACAGGGCACTGTCTCTGTTGCCCAGGCAAGCTGCTTCTCTCATTTTTAGCTCTGTGTAAGCTCTTCTCTCCATACCACAGATACAGGATTTAGTGTGTGGTCCAAATCAAATGAGATAGCCTATCCTAGCTGGACCTGGCCCTGTGATGCTGATGAACAACAGCTCTGACCATGTGGCTGTATGCCTGCTGGGTTTGCTGCATGCTCCTTCTCCATTGACTCTGGCCAAAGACGCCAGTCACAGGCAGCAGGCATGTGTCCTGTTGGACCTCTTCTTAGCCAGCTGATCCCACCTTTCTAACCCCTTCTGGCTGGACACAGCTCCTATTCCTTTGCCGCACTAGTCACTGATGTGATACCTTCTTTCTCCCTGTGTTTGATTCCCTCCTTGAAGCGTGGTGACAACATGTAAGGTCGATTTGACTCTCCTCAGGTGTACTGGTTCCTTGTGAATAAACGGAAAGAGCGCACTTGGAGCAGTGCTTTGAAAGGAGTGTAGGCACAGAGATGCTGAAGAACCGTGTTTAGGTACAGACTTGGAGCAACCAGCTCTAGTGGAAGGTGTTCCTGCCCATGACAGGGGTCGGAACTGGATGAGCTTTAAGGTCCCTTCCAAGCCAAACCAGTCTGGGATTTTATGATCCCTGTAAAATGGGCTAAGAAGCCCAAATTGCTGAGATGGAACTGCTTGCCTTTTGCTGCTGATGACATTGGTTTTTGAGACACAGGGCAGTTTTGCACATGGGGATGTTGAGACAGATCTAGAGTGTTCTCCTTGTTCCTTGCTCTGCCCCTCCAGCCTGTGCATCATTATTTTAACCTGACAGCCTGTTTGTGAAAGGGCTTCAGATGAAAACTGAGGTCTTGCATGCCATGCGGATGGTTTAGGAGAGATGCTTGGATATGGAAATTTTCATGCTGCAGGGAAATGTGGTGCTTGGACTCATTTTTGTTCTGAATACAAGTGGAAATATGAAATTTTAGTTTCTCAAAACTGTAAAATAACCCCCAAACTTAGGCATATGGGCAACCCTGAAGTGTGCTTGATCATCATAAAGTGGCCTGAGGATGCTGAAATGATCTTCACCTTTTTTTCTGCACATTTTTTGGTGAATCATTCCCATTTCAGTGCTACTGCCTTTTGCAAAGGCACTCTGTTCCTTTTCTTCAGCTGGGATGAGTTTGGAAACTCCAGTTACTGGATCCAGATTCCCTTTGGAGACAGGTCGCAGTGTTCATGGGGATCTTGCACTTCTTGAGAGAGGTTGCTGCCTTCATCTCCACACTCCTCACCTGCAGGCAGTGCTATGCTTTGATAAGCAAACCCAGCGTTGTTCATTTTGTGTGGCTGGGAGCTGGAACTCTTTTCCCTCTCAATGGGCCTGGATTCCTCCTGTGCTGGAGCATGGCAGGAGACCATGGAGTGGTCCATGTGCTCCATTTTCCGATTACAGCATGGGGAAAAAAGGCATCGGCTCTTTGCTGTGTGCCCGTGAAAAGCAAAACCCTTTATAAAGAGACTGTGAGATGTCAGGGCAGCAGTGGGGTTTTGTGGAGGTCTTCTCCTCTTTGCGGTGCCTCGTATAATGTTCACAACTGTTTTTGCTGTGTTTTCCCTTCGCTCACACCCTCAGTACCAAGGCAGCCTCTTGCCCATGAGCCTTCTCATCCCATTCCAAAAACACCACAGTTTACAAGCCCGCTGGAGCGTGGCAGTTGGCTCCATGTCTGACAGCCCTGTGTCTGATGCCAGAGAGAGGCAGACATCCATTATAACGTGACGACAGGGCACGGCTGGGACAAACACTGCCTGGTTTTTTGAAATGGAAGAAGAAATAGTACATCTTCAGGTACTATTTCTGCTTTGGATGCTGCTTTGGATGGCCAAACTGCTGGTGGGTGCCAAACTGGTTGGTGAAAACATCTCCAAAGTCATCATGCCTTCATTTGGTCAGGTCAGCAGCTCTGGCTGACATGGGCTGGATGAGATGCAGGTATCTAATCCCAAAGCAGAAGTTTTCTTTCCAGAAGGGAGGAAGGAAAAACTCCATTCCTTCTTTGCCATGCTGGTGTGATGGTTGGGAGCAGGATACCTGCAGATCATGGATGGTAAAAGGCAGGGGCTGAAGCTGGTGCTTCTAGAGGCTTGGTCAGAACCAAGGAGGGGTAACATAGTGAGTAAGATTGTTCCTGCTAGCTCCTCACCACCCCAGCCACTAACTAAAGCCTTTGTTATGCATGAAAACACTCATGAAAACATGTTATGCATGAAGAGCTCAGGGCTCTTCACCTGAATGTCCTCTCCTCTTTGGTGTAGTTTAAGGATTGGGCTGCAGTATTCTCCAGCCAGTGCTGGGTGGCAGTTCGCTGTCACATAGAGCTGGATCTCTCCAGGAGATCCTGGAGCTGAGACATTGCGAAGGAATTTTCTGCCTTAGGAAAACCAGAAACCTTTAAATATCCTGTTTCCACTGTGTGGTGGACGTGGAGGTTTCCAGCCAGGCTCCCTGGGTAGTGGTGTCTCCCTGGGCAGCGTGTCTGTATGGATGTAAATGGATGTCCTTGGGCAGAGCAAACCCCAAGACTTAGCCCTTATGGGACATATCAAAATGTGTAAAAGACGGGGACTCTTTCCAGCATCCCCCAAATTCCTGGCCACTGCATTGGCCCTGTCACTGAGGCCATCTGACTGGACCCCCACTGCGGGCTACGGCAGCTCGGTGTTAGCAAAGCCGAGCATTTTCTTAGGGTTGATTTTGTCTCTTGGAAGCTCTGGAGCAACTTTTTACGCACCGATGCTCGTTGGCTTTGCCTTGTCTTGCTCCGTCGAGCGGCAGAGACGTTCGTTTCGGCTTCACTAGAGGGCGCAGGAATTGTAGGCTAGAGACGTGCGGAGGTTTGTCGGGGAAAGTTGGCTGCCTTTTCCTCCTTTTTAATCAACTGGAAAGATGCAGGGTTGAACTGGAGGTGACTGGAAGGGGATCCAGACTTGTGTCTGGCTGGGGAAGGATCTGCTGACATCTGGGATTAGGCGGCGTGGAGCGCAGCGGCGGCGAGCGGACGGGACGGTGCAGTGTGGCCAGGATGTGTGCTGTTGGATGGCCAGGAGCTGCAGGCTCCAGCAGACGTGCGGGGGCATCTGACTGGGGCTGGAGGGGCCTGAGAGGAAAAAGGACAGCGCAAAAAAAAGCAAACCTCCTCAACCCCCCCCCCCCCTCCCCCCCCAGCCTCCCAGTGCTAAATGCTCATCCTTTTTCAGGCTGGGCAGGTGCTGTGTTGACATCCATAGAGCCTCAGTCTTCTCTTCCTGAGGGTCTTCTCTTCCTGAGGGTCCTCTCCTGTGCACCTTCATTGCACATCATTCCTTGGGATAGGGATTCTTCTCTTCAGAGTCTGGCTTGGTCTGCAGGGTGCAGGTCTGGGCTCTGGCTGGTTCTCTGTACCACTGCTGAGGTTTTGCACAGTGAGACCAGAGGCATTTCTTGGGCTGCTGTAGTTTCTGCAGGATGCAGAGGATTCCTGAACACTTGGCTTGTGGGAGACACTTGGGCAGAGCAGGGGAGGACAGGGCTTCTGCTAGAGGCCATCTCCATTGAGATGGTGTCTCCAAGGAGGGCTGCAGCCACAGTGCTCTTTAGGCAGAAGCTGTTCCCTCATTGGCTCTGCTTTTGGCTGGTAAACTGAGTCATGGGAAGTGTTTGTGGGAGGCAAGGAGGTTCACCGGGGGTTTCTTTACTTATCCTAGCTGGATGGGAAGCATTGGTGCCCCTTCACCAGCCCCACTCAGGAGGTCCTGTCCCATACTTCATGCCTGCCAGCCCTCCTCCAGCTACCACTGCATCAACGCCTGATGTCCCGCTCATGTCCCTCAGGAGCCATCCTTTTCCCAGCTCCCTTCATACCTTCCCCAGGCAGCTGAGCAACTCAGCTTTAGCACCTCCAGCTTCTCTTTGCCAAGCGGCTGCTTTTTCACCCCCTCACACAGGCAGCTCTGCCCGAGCATCACTGCCCTTTCCAGGCTTAAAAATAGCTTGTGAAGTGCAGGGAGGCAGCAGGAAGCAGCAGCCGCATCGTCTTGCGCCCTGGCCGTGATCTCGCCGCGCCGCTGTTCATTCAGCCACTCACTCATTCATTCATTCGTTCATTCATTCCTCCCTTCCCTTCATTCATGCCTCCACTCTGCATTGCCATCTGGGGACTGCTGTCTGTCTGCAGGCAGATCTGTCTGTTGGGCTGACTGCATTTTCTTTCCCATGCCTTTTGCATGCTGGTATTTCCATCGGGAGCCTCTGAGCTTGGCCCCACCGTGTATTGTGTGATGAGTTTTACTCAGGGCTCAGCCCTGCGCATTATGAAGCGGCTCTTGTCGAGCCTCCTGCCTAGGGGCTGCGAGGGGACAGAGGTGTTATTTCACCAAACAAACTCCCAGTGAACGATGTGCATTAGCAATGAGGGGTCGCAGCCAGGAAAATATTACCTTTCCCTTTGAGTGCTGACTGCGGAGGAAATTCTCACATTTACAGCTCCAGCGAGCCCGGCGCTCATGGAAAGAGGGGGTGGCTTTGATTTCTCTCCTCTTTTGATAACTTTGCAGCCCCCCCACCATGCATTAAGCCCCCTTTGGGAACTGGCCACCGGTGGAGGCTACACCAGCTTGCAGCTCCCTCCTCAAGAGCCTGTTTTGATTTGATTTGCCCAGAGGCCTGGCATGTGGCGGTGCGTGCGTGCGTGCTGCATGCGGCTCCTCATGTGTCTGTGTGTCTGTATGTGTGTGTGTAGGTTAATAAAATATAAACAAACAGCACTTTTTCCTCCAGTGCACTCTGGGAGGGATGCGGCCGGGGATGCCGAATGAAAGCGTGTGCTGTGGGCTGCGCCGGGGAGGGCTGAAGGGACATTCCTGGCATTGCTGAGCTCCTCATGCAACGTGGGCCCTGGCCCAAATTGGAGTAAGGAGCCGTTAGCATCAGGGACCTGGGGAGGTCCACTCCTGCACAGTGTTTACTCGCAGAGCCTAAATTAATAGTATCTGCTGACATCAGGGTTTTTTCCCTGGTTTCCCAAGCAAATGAGCTGTGTGCGAGCGCAGTCTTTGTGTATGTGTGTGCTTCTCTTCCTCACTTGAACCCTTGTCTGGGCTCAGCTAGATTGCACAGAGATCCTAAATGCCTCAAAATACTTGCTTTACTTCATTTTTACACATATTAACAAAAGGGTGTTGATAGGTGGGAGAAGCCGCCAACGCTTCCCTTTGAGAGAAAAGCTTGTGTGTGTTTGCCGAGTGCACAACCACAGTAGCCAGCAGAGAATCCCCATGGAAAAGACATATTAGTAACATCCATGTCATGGGGTGACTGTGACTGGGAGCTTTGAGACATGGAGCTGTGGGAAAGCAGGTTCCATCCATCCCTCTGTGTGCAGAGTGAAGCGTTTCATTCCATCTCTGCTTAGCACTGTGTCATTGCCCATCATCTGTGGTAGATGCACTGTCCCTGGAGACATTCAAGGCCAGGGTGGATGTGGTTCTGAGCAACTTGATTCTGTGATTTGTGATGGTTGCAGTGGGGATCAGCTGATATTTGTTCATCAACCTTTTTGGCAGGTATTTTCGGAATTGGTGATTCTGGATGACGGATTCTGGATGATGACACGTCATCCATATAGGAGATCTGTGACATTCGTTTTGATGGGCAGAGGCTGGTTAAAGCAGAAGGCAAAGAATAGGGTGTTTGGACTGCATAGAAACCTCTGATTGCTCTCTTTTGTAGGTTTTCTCTAAAATCTTCAGCCATGAGGCACTGGAGAGCTATCTCCCCAAGATCCAGCTGGTGATCAAAGACACTCTTCGGGCCTGGAGCAGCAACCCTGAGTCCATCAATGTCTACCATGAGGCTCAGAAGCTCACCTTCCGCATGGCCATCCGTGTCCTGCTGGGATTCCGCATCCCTGATGAGGAACTCAACCGCCTCTTTGAGGTCTATCAGCAGTTTGTGGAGAATGTCTTCTCCTTGCCTGTGGATTTGCCCTTCAGTGGCTACAGGAGGGTAAGAGATTTGGGTCAAGTCCTCCACTTGCTGATAACACCCACCTGAGATTAATGGGGTGGTTGGTCTAGAATATATATATATATATATATGGGGTGATTGCTAGAGAATCTCCAACTCTATCGGCTCCCAGTGGGATGTCTTCTCACCCTCTGACCTCTAGAAGCAAGTCCAGTTTGGGCTATAAAGTGCAATTTGGATAGAGTGGAGTGGAAGATCCATTCACAGGATTTCAGAGTGCTAGGGACGGCAGTTCGGTGCAAGGGAGAAGGTGGTCAGGACTTGCCCAGGTTTAATGAGCAATTTCTCCTCACATGTAGCTGGCAGTTTTGCTGCACTTACTTGTTTGTGGGACCTTTCTCCTGTTACTTCCCTCCTGTCCCCAGGGCAAAATAGGTCAGTGGACCTTTAGATTCCAAGAACTATTCCAGTTTTTTGATGAATGATGCAAAATGAAAATATAACAAAAAAAAAAACCTGACAAAAAATACATTTTTTTTTTCATAGAGAATTTTGGTAACAGAAATCTGGGGTTTAAAAATCTATTTCTTGTGGTTATCACTGCAAATTTTGTCCCTGTTATTTGACCACTGGAATGAGCCCATTTGCCACCCTGAAGCATTTGCAGCAGCAGGTTAACCCCGTGCAGCTGCACTCAGATAGGAATTGCTTTACTGAGGCCAGGTGATAAAATTGCTTGGGAAGCCCATTACAATCCTGGGAAAAGGATCCTTTTGGATGAATTGACTTTCCTTTGAGAGACAATTTTCCCAGGGACTGCCATACATCCCAGGGTGAGCCGGAGGCCTGTGAACTGGTGCAGTACTGGGGCTCCCACATCAGACCTATCATTTGCACATAGGTGCTGATTACTCCTGCCTGTAATTTCGCCTACTTTGAGTTTACTCCTCCTGCCCAGGGGAACAACTTCAGCATCTTTATACTTCTCTTTGAGCATCTGCAATTGCAGTTGCATTACTTGGATATATTGTCCTGAGCACGTCTCAAGCTCCTGGGGATGCTGGGCTGGGGATGGTGGTGCTAACATTGTGTCCTGTGTGGTCTGATGGCTTCCTGCTCCACAGGGCATCCGGGCACGTGAGACACTGCAGAAAGGGCTGGAGAAAGCCATCCAGGAGAAGCTGCAGAACACGCAGGGCAAGGACTATGCTGATGCACTGGACATCCTGATAGAGAGTGGCAAAGAGCATGGCAAGGAGCTAACCATGCAGGAGCTGAAGGTAAACAGCTTCCTCATGGTCACCTTTTGCTTACTGTGCTCAGGGCTGGGGATCACTGAAGAGCAAAGCATGAGCTTCCGTAAGGAGGACTTTTGGGGGCCAACCTGAGATGATCAGTAAGAGCTGGGGAACCACAGTGTGTTGTTGGAGCAGCAGATGGATTCTAGTCTGCTGGATTATGGTACCAACAAGCCAGTTGCTTTCCTATAGGGCATTTTTATTTGCCGATCACACTTAGTCCTTTCAAAAAAAGCATTTCCAGGGAATATCAAAAGACCATGCAAGTTTTCTGGAGCTTTCTGGCTTGACCAGCTTCATCTCTTGACCCATCCAGTTTTATGGTGTCTCCTTTGCAGGGCATATGAGCCCTTGGCAAGTTGTAATCTACAGCAGGGTCATGGCATAACTTGTCCTTCATGTGCCAACCCCAGGGCTTTTTCTCCTGCCTGTCTGGTCCTCAGCATCCTTCAAATTTCTGCACAAAGCTGTCCATGGTGGGTCTCCAAGACCTGTGCCTGGATACCTTAGAGTTAGACTTGACCAGGCTGGAGAGCTGTTGGGAAAAGAACTGCCCCATGGCAGCCTGTGTGCCTGTTCCTTGATGTGCCATAGCCGTTGGTGTGTTTATCTGCCTATCCCCTGTGTCTTATCCTGGCTTTGCTCTTATCTTTCAGGATGGTACCTTGGAGCTCATCTTTGCCGCCTATGCCACCACTGCCAGCGCCAGCACCTCTCTGATCATGCAGCTCCTCAAACACCCCCGGGTCCTGGAGAAGCTGCGTGAGGAGTTGCGCAGCAAAGGCATCCTCCACAACGGCTGCATCTGCGAGGGCTCCCTCCGGCTCGACAACATCAACAGCCTCCAATACCTGGACTGTGTCATCAAAGAGGTGCTTCGCCTCTTCACCCCCATCTCTGGGGGGTACCGGACGGTGCTGCAAACCTTCGAGCTGGATGTGAGTATTGCCATGTCTCCAGGGTGCAGCTACACCATAACCTCTCCAAAACAGCCTTGTTGTTGCATGTTGTTGCAAATCGTGCTTGAGCCTGGCTTAGATGAGACCTCAGGGAGGATGACTTAGGTCCTGCTTGTGATGGGAGGTGGAATTGGTGTGGATTCAGAGCAGAGTGATGGGATCTGGCCCAAGGCAGGGAAAGGATGTGCTTGAACTGTCAAAGAGGAGACAGGCATGATACTTCAAAGAGCAACTTGTGACAGGGTTTGACGCCAAAATCTGAGCTGGGGTGTGGCAAGGGAAAGGTTTACTGCAAAGGGCATCTCCAGGCTGCTGGATGACAGGCAGATTACTCACCACGATGGCTGGAATTTCCTACTAGCAAAACAAAATCTTGAGACCTGGCTTGTCGCTGTAAATCCTACTAATGTAATGATTTGAGTCGGAAACCTTTTCAAATGCTCAGGGGATGATAAATCCACCCCATTTCTCATCGCCCAGGCCCTGACATGTACGTTGGGCGTTGAGCTGACAGGAGGCAGGGTGTGAGCAAAGCCATGGGATGCTCTGGGGAGCTGCTTCCCTTTCTGCTCGGCGGCAGTCAAGCAACACGGGGTTCCTGGTAGGCAACTCCTGCCAGTGACCACAAAGCAAATAAATAACAATGGATCATCCGGAGGGTCCCTGGGATAGAGACAGGAATAAACTCAGGATTCCCATCTCCCAGGTCTTTGCTCTGCACTTTCTGGTTTTAAGTCTGCATCATGCTTGAGTAATAAACCTAAAGAAAAAGGAAAAAAGCAGACAAAGCAAAATGGTTTTATCTTGTCATCCTGCTCCCTCTCTCTTTACAGGAGAGTTGATTCTGGTTTTCTCTCCATCCCTTCCCTCTTCTCTGCAGGGTTTCCAAATCCCCAAAGGCTGGAGCGTGATGTACAGCATCCGGGACACCCACGACACTGCCCCCGTCTTCAAGGACGTGGATGTCTTTGACCCTGACCGCTTCGGTCAGGGTCGAAGTGAAGACAAGGACGGCAGGTTCCACTACCTCCCCTTCGGAGGAGGCGTACGGACCTGTCTGGGCAAGCACCTGGCCAAGCTCTTCCTCAAGGCATTGGCCATTGAGTTGGCCAGCACCAGCCGATTTGAGCTTGCCACCAGGACTTTCCCCAAAATCACCCTGGTGCCCGTGGTCCACCCGGTTGATGGACTCAAGGTCAAATTTTTCGGACTGGATTCCAACCAGAATGAGATCCTGACGGGGACAGATGCCATGCTGGGGGCAACGGTGTAAAGCCCATGCTGGTGGCACGAGGGACGGGCAGCCGGGGGATGGAGGGTTGGGATGGGGACAAGGGGACGAACAGGAGGGAAGGAGAGAGGGATGAGGAGCTTCTCCACGATGCTCACTTCGCAGAACCTCCAGGTTGGGACTGCTTTCTCCACCGGTGAAGCTGCCAAAACCGTTTTGCTCTTCCCACGTGGAGCACAGAAGATGTCGCCGTGCATCTCCTTTTGTTGGAAAGGAGTAAAGAGTCGCAAAACCCGAGGCGAGCTGGGATGTCTGACCATACACAGTATCTAAATATTATAAATATATATATATAAATATATATAAAACACTTCTGCTGCCAGGAGGAGCACTGCAAAGGCCCGGCTGCGGGAAAGGCTTTGGAAATCAGCCCACGATCAGAGGTCTGACGTGCCTGGGTGGCTCTCGGGTGGCCTCTGATCTTTTTCTTTTAACAGTGTTAAATTAGCTGGTGATAACAGTGTTTTGGGGTTTTTTTTTATTTGTGGCTTTGTTGGGTTTTCCAATTGTTTGGCTGTGTTTTTTGTTTCAAGGTATTGGAGGCTTTCCTTGGCAAGGGGGAGACAAGTGATGCCCATTCCCATCCCCTCTCCAGGGCAAGCGGAGGGAGGTGGAGCTGTCGTTTTGCCTCTGCTATGGGACCTGAAAACCCTGTGGTGTCTTGTCTCGGCCTGAATGGCTAGGGAGCCATCCCTCCAAGGCCTTGGATAAGTGCATATCTGCATTTGGGGTGCTGGGTAAGGGAAGGGGTGTCCTTTTTGTTCTCATTGAGTTTCCTGCTGCTGCTACACGGCCTGTGTGCACCCATTCCCCCACTGCAGCCCCTCAGCAGCCCTTTTCCCATGCAAAGGCATCCGTTCTGGGGCATTTTGTGGTCCCTTTGGTCTCCTTCAAGGTGCAGGCACCAGATTGCATGGCCCTGCCAACCCACCATGGCTCTGCAAGCATCACGGCACTGAGCAAAGCCACCCCACTCGGAGCTGCTCATTTCAGTATGTCCTCTTCCACAGGAGGCATTTGCATTAAAGGTGATCTCTATAAATAAGCCAACATCTGCATTGTTTGTCTTATGTTTGGGTTTTGTTTGGCGATGGGAAGAGCTCAGCAGGAAGGAGAGTGAACAGTGGGTTCCTTGCAAGCTGTTGGCCCCATTCCACCACTAATCCAGGAGATGGACCCTGCCCAAAGCTTCTCCAGCACAAGCAAGCGGTCACCAAGGTATCTTGCATTTGGTTTGCTGGGTGGGTTTCTTTAATTTTCTTTACTTTATGCATGCAAGAAGCTTCTTGGTTGAGTGTGAGATGGGTGGTTTGTGTTGAAAACAGACATGGCCTTGCAGGTGGGTGCAGAACAAAAGCTCCCCAAGCACCCCAGCAGGCCTTTGGTCCAGACCAGAGACAAGCACCAGGTTGGGAGATCCTCTCTGACCTGAAGCATCCCTGCCCATCCTGCCCCACTCCTCTCCCATCTGCTGCCCTCCGTGGTGGAAAGACCAACACAAGGACCATGGTTGAGACCTCTTCTAACTGTGATAGGAAAAGATCTTGTGCTCGGGTAGGCAGCTTGGCTTTCAGCTTTTAAGGTGTCCAGATAAGTCAGAGGGGTTGAAATAAAGGGCGAAGGGGCAGATGTGGCTTACCAGGTTGCTTTGCAGGTTGTGCTTTTGATGAGTGGGTGCCTCTTTGGAAGGTCAAAGGAAGTGTGAAGCGAGCGATGATGATGGCTGCCTTTGCCAGCCCATCATCTGGTGGAGGCAAGGAGGAGGGAGGCAGTGTTTTAGCCAGGGGAAGCACTTGAAGTTGGATTGCCGTCAGCCAAGCTGCCACAGACCCTCCAGGAGCATCCCAGTGGATGGTCTCCACTCACACCAGGGTGCACAGCTTGATTTTCAGGTTGATTTAATGTGAAATTAAACTCCCAGTCTACTAGGAGATGCCATTCAGACCCAGACCTTGCCTTCTGGTTGATAAATACCATGCCAAACCCTATAGCAAGGTCTCAGGAGCCTCTTTCTCTGTACACGGTGTCCCTGAAGCAGAGGCTTAGTTACTTTGCCAGCCTGGAAATTTGGAGTGAAACACCACTAGCTCAGGCACTGTTGAGATTTCAGGTGTTATCCTTGTCCTTGATGGAGAGAAAGCTTTCCTGGCAATGAAAGGAGCTTAATCACGATCAAAACCCCAAAGGGCAAAGAAGCAAAGGAGAACATAAACCTGGATACTGTGGGAAGGGGTAAGTCTCCCAGGGGCAGTGGCAAAGGGAAAGTGGCAAATGAGGTTGCCCATGGTCTTTGTGGATGACAAGCACTTGTAGGACACTGGGACAGGGGCAGAAGGTGGATGGTCTGCAGGGTGAAAACCCATCAGTGACCCACCACCGGCTGCTCTCTGGAAGCCCTCATTTCCATGTGAGACCTGTCAGAGGAGTGATAAAACTGCGCTCAGGGGAAAGGAGGCTGAAAAAGGGGAAAAGCAGGAGAAGGGAACGGATGACAAGGATAAAAGGTCTGGTTAAAGCTCATGGGTGGCTTTGTGCTGCCCTGTGGTGAGCAAAAGCTCTTCTGCAGAGTTCTCTGTAACAGCTCAGTCCCGTGTGTGCTTGTGAGAAGGGTTTCACTGGAATGATTTTAACTTCCAATGTGAAAAACAAAGTGAAAACCAAACATGCTTTTGAGCGAGTGGTTGATTGGAGAGTGGTAATGTCAGATGCATACATCCATTATATATATATGCTTACATCATGTGTATATATAATGTTTGTGTGTGTATTTAATCTAGGCATAAGTAAGTCATGCTTTTGTTTTTTTTTCCATTCCTAACTAATATAACTTGACTAAAAAAGTTGCTGCAGTGGGTTTGCAGAATAAAGCACTTTGAATTTCAGAATTGTTTGATTTTTTTTTCTTAGCACAGTCCAATTTGCTATAATATTATTTTATACACAAAATTTTGGTTTGGTTTTTTTTTTTTTGGTCTGTCTTTATAAACTATTCTAAGTACTATTTTTGTTATAATTCAAAATAGATATTTAGTATAAAGTTTTGCTGTTAAATATTTGTTCTTTAGTAAAATATGATTTTTTTCCCCTCTTTATTGTAAACAGTGTCTGGAAAAAATATTAATATGTTTTATCACAGTTGGTTTTTAATATTAAAAAAAAAGAAAAAAGCACTTGTGGGGTTTTTCGTTATGAGATTGGTGCCGTGTGAGCATGTGTTTCAGTCATGTGGTTTTTAATATGTATATAATATTCTGTGTCGCATATTAAAATGGATGTTGTGTATTTTGTGATCTTAAAAAAAATAAAATAATCCATGTGGCTATTTTATAGATTCCATAATAAAATGAGTTGAATCTCCAACCTTTTTTGTTTCATATCCATCTGCATCTCTTCTCAAAGGGCTTGTGGTCTCTTGGTTTGGGGTCTCAGGGTGACAACCTGAGCACCCCATGAGGTTTCTACACCCATACGTAGACCTATTGGCCTCCATGGCCAGGGTGAGGCCTTACTGACTGGCACAGATTGAAATATAGGATATTCCATCCAGATATAAGAAGCTTTTTTTTATAGGAAAGATAGCCAAAGATGGAATCAAGTTGCCCAGAGATGATGTGGAGTCTCCAGCCCTGGAGATACTTGATTCTGACTGGATATGGTTCTGAGCAAGCAGACCAAGGTGCTCCTTCTCTTGAGGCTCATCCCACTCTGAGGGTCTGGTGAGCTCCTCAATACCCACTTTCTGCCCAAACCTTTTACCTCTCCCCAGCAAGAGGCAGAGGTTGGACAAAACAAGCAGGAAAAAAGGGAAAGGTGCTGATCTCCCATTGCGTGTATGCCCTGGCCTCTGCTGCAGGTTCTTTCAGAGCTTACACCATATAGATGCAGCACAGGAGACCACCATGGCTTGAAGAACATACACCCAACTACTGATTGCATTGAAAGGCTGGACGGTGGGCAGGATGCATGTGGTGGAGCAGCCAAGACAGGACACACTTTCCAAAGATAGCCCAGGTGAGAATGACTCTATGGGCAACACCAGTGCTGCAGGTCTGGTGGAAGCAGAGAGGTGTCCCTAGCCCTTCCTTCATCTCCCATTTGTGCTTTTGAGACATTGACTGCTCCAGTCATGAGCTCCTCAGCAAACCTGGGTACCAGAGTTTTCCATGAGCTTTGAGCTTTTTAAACCCAGAAGGTTTTAGGAACTTCTAGCTGTGGGTGATGCGATAAAGTGCTCTGCATGAGATGTGATGGGACAAGCTGCTGGTGAGAGTTTCAGCTGCACCCATCCCAGGGTGGAGATGGGGTGGGCTGGGAGTGCTTAAAGTGATTAGGTAATTACTGAAGTAATCAGCTTCATCCTCCTTGCTCTTTGCCTCATAAAGGAGAGCTCTAATAGCCCTTTGGCTGTGGTGGGAGTGTAGAGAACAGGATGTTGCTGCTCTGTGAATCTCTTCCTATGATCACATTCAAAGGCAAGTGAAGGCAGGAGGAATTAATATAGCTCTTTGCAGTTGGTTGGAAAATATGACCATGCAACCCAAGCCTGTGTCCCTTTGGTGTAACCAGAGGCTGTGAGGCTCCTTTCCCTCCCTTTAGTGCTTTGTGGTCACTCTCTTTTCCTAGCTGCTGCTCTGGATGTGTCCTGCCAACAGCGGTCCTCCTGTGTCTGTCCTGGCTGTCGCCAAGAAACTACTGTGTGGTTGCACTCATCCATAGTCCTGTCCCCTTCCCGGCCTCTCCTTGAGCTGATGTGTCACCTCCTCGCCCTTCCTTTCCCTTCCAACCAGTGATGCCTTTATAATGCCCGTCTGTCACCTACTTAATAACTGGGGAGGTCATTTCCTTTTGGCCTTTTCTCTTCAGGATTTCTTTCTTTTTTTTCTCCCCTCCTTTTACTTCCATTAATTTATTTATTTTCAGTTTATGGCTCTTTAGCAAGAGCATGCACCACCCCTGGCAGGAGGCGGTGTGGCTCCAACAGAATCAGGGAGCTGTATTCAGGGTGGTCTCGCGGGAGCCGCTGGACGGCAGCGCGGGTCAGTCGGACTCCGTGTACTTTCCATTCAGCTCCAGCACCAAGTCTCACGTTACTCACTTTGTTTTAACTTCAGCTGAACTCCTGGAAAGTTTCTTTTTAAAGGTTGCATGGGAGAGCATAGAAAAGGTGTGGGAGTGTGTGTGTGTTTGTACATGGGCTTTGCTTTTCCCTTTTTCTTCTTCTTTTTCCCCCATCTGAACGCAGCCTGGTAACTCTTACAGAATGAAATGGGCTGCTGGAGCAGGTTTATATCCCCTTGGTCTGGCTGAAGTATGGCTTTAATCTGCAAAGCTCAAGGCTCAGGCTGTTCTAAGGGGATGGTGAGGCAGTGGTGAGCTAGAAGAAAGGGTGCAAAATGTTGAATTGTCACTAAAGTAATCATAGGATCATAGAGTGGTTTAGGTTTGAAGGGACCTTAAAGCTCACCCAGCTCCAACCCCTGCCATGGGCAGGGACACCTCCCACTGGAGCAGCTTGCTCCAAGCCCCTGTGTCCAACCTGGCCTTGAACACTGCCAGGGATGG
>JBCJKH010010853.1:0-24139 GCA_039877255.1 Loriculus beryllinus | reverse complement strand
AGCCAGTTCTTTATCCACCGAGTGGTCCACCTATCAAATTGATGTCTCTCCAATTTAGAGACAAGGATGTCGTGTGGCACAGTGTCGAACGTTTTCAACAAATCCAGGTAGATCAAGTCTCTTGGCTTTTTTTATTGTGCAATGTTTTGAGAATGCAAGTAAGTCTGAGCAGAAACTCTAAGTGTATATATATATACATATAACACTGAATAAGTGTGTAATATATGTCCTAAGTTATTATTTAAATTGCACTGCTTTGCATTGCAAAAGACAATGTAAACTTGGCATTTGGTTCATGTCTAAAAATAAAGTGGTTGGATTTTTATCCTGCTCCAAGAGAAAATGAATGAGGTTTGCATTTTAGAAAGGCCTCTCCTTCCCTCAGATATAGACCAAGTTTGATATGATGTTTATAAGCCTAAAGACAAGTGTCTGAAACCTGTCTAAAGGTACAAAACTGGAGAGCACGGTTCAGCACTAAACAACAACCTAGTCTGACGATCTTTTTCAAAATTACAGCACAAATACACCAATCAGTCATGGCAGCTCCTACAGAAAGCTAGGTTTTTTCCTTCTTTGAGCAATATTTGTTGCCATTTTCATTGCACTGATTTCAAAATAACAGAAATGAGCTAATGCAATAGATGACTACAGAGTCCTTCTTATGTTCTTCCAAGAGGCAGCTAGCCAGATTTCACCTGAAACACTGGCTTGACTGAGATGTAAAATATCATACCTAAAATAGAAGATATTGGAAAATCTAATAGTTTAAGCAAATAAAACTCAGTGGGCTGCATTACGCTTTGCTGGTCTGTATTACAAATAACCTCAAATGGAAGATTCTCAAATTTATAATTATGTTCCAATATGTAATTTCTTTGCATTTGCTTCCCAAACAGCATTTCACTTCTAAGTGCCTGAAAAAAAAGCCTCCTACATCCTACTTTCTAGGAATCTTAAGTTTATCTTACATTTGACATTTCCTATAAATATGAATAATTCTGACTTCCGTGTACTAAGAACAGACTTTCAAGAGATAGTTTTGTTACATTACTATTATTATAACACTTTCTAAGACTTTTTTTTCCTCTTCATGAGAGCACATCAGGTTTAGCCTCTGGGCCGCAGACCATACTGCAGGCTAAACCTAATGTCTAATAGTTGAGCTACCTGGGACACAGTCCTTTAGAAGCAATGATGCACTTTCCGCATGGCTGCCTTCTCTTGCATTTTGAGGTTGTCCTTCCATTTGATGTAGGTTTGTTAAAGTGGCTGTCATTTTAGTGGTTAAAACTCCTCTTATGCAAGTGAAAGTTTATCTTCCTATGGTTGATCAATCAAACCAACACATATGGTTTTACATACAGGACATCTTGTTCATTGACATAAACAGTGCAGCAAAATAAGGATTTTAATTCAAAAGGCTGTAATAAAAGAAAACATACTATGAACTTTTTTTCCATCTAGGAAGAGTGATAGAAATTACTCGCTGTTGTTGCTGCCAGCAAGAGAAACCACTACAACTGAATGAAGCATTTCCTGCTTACCAGCAGCATGAAAGAAATGCCAGTGCAATATATGGCATCACTGACAAAGGTCAAACAGCAGGAATAGAAGAGAAGACACCAGACCAGGTAAGGGCCTCTCAGCACTACGCATTTCCCACCTACTCACAGCACTAACAATCGCCACCATAACCTCATCGGATAACTGCTTTTCATACACATCTCTTGAACCTTAACGTGTGCTTAGTAAAAGACAACGGTAAGAAAGATCGTCTTGAGAAGTAAAGACGGGTTTTGCCAGCATGAGTTCTACAAAACAAACCATGACAGCAGACGCACGGTGCCGATGTAAGGGACTGAGGCCGAGCCACTACCCCAACGCCGAAGCCCAGTGCCTCTGGGAAACCCGCACCGAGCGCGCTGCTCTGCCAAGCCCACCAGCCAGCCGGGAGGACGCGGCGGGGCGAACAGGACGTCCCTCTCGGGGCACTGTCACACGGACAGCCCCAGCGAGCGGCTTCCGACCCCGCGCACCGGACACGGGGCATGGGGACAGGAGGCACCTGGCCACACGCGCACCCACCGCCCGGCTGTCCGAAAGGGCTTCCCCTCCCCACCTCCCTCCCGGCCGCCGCGACGGCTCTCCACCATCCCCCGACGGCACACGGGAGCAGGGAACGAAAAGGGCGCAGCGCAGGCCCAGCCCGACCTGGCCGCCCCGCACTGGGCCGCCTCACCTGGGGGCTGTCTTCCAGCGTCTCCTCAATAGGGAGCTTGTCAATGCCGGGCATGGCGGCGGCCGGGCTGACTCCGCCACTGCTGCACCTCCAACTCCCGCACCCAGCCCCAGTCACAACACTGCCGCCCCCGCCTGCTGCGCGCCGGATATCCCGCCTCTCCCTCCGCTTGGCTTCGCTATTGGCTCTCTCTCCCAGCCTGACGGCTCCTTATTGGTGCTCGGCTGCGCTTGTTTGCCCGCACCCGAGCACGGGGCTCTTGGCGCTCAGCGTCGCGGGGGCTCGCGCGCTCCCGTCAGAAGAGAGAGGCGCGGCCGTGTGAGGAGGCGCGCGCTCCCGTTAGAGGCGCGCCCGTGTGAGGCGGCGCGCGCTCCCGTTAGAGGCGCGAGGCGCGGCCGTGTGAGGCGGCGCGCGCTCCGGGAGAGCGAGGAGGCGGCGAGGGCGGCCTCAGGAGCCGGCTGCACGCTGAGGTGAATGCCCCACGGCGGTTGTCAAGCAAGGCGGCTAGGGGAAAGGCAGGAAGGGCTGCTCGGTGGTACGGTTCCCTGCGCCCAACTCGCCCTGTTTGTCCTGGTGCCGCAGGCTTCTCGGGACAGTTGTGTTTAGGGCGGACACACAGCGGGACTAACTGTGGTGATCCTGTGGTGATCCTGCCCTGACAGATGCGTTCTTTGCGCTCTTTGCTGTCACCTGGAGCATCCCTTTGTCGAAGCCGCCTGTTGTCTATGGTGTGTCTTAAATTGCCATCCACGAGGGATTTTATCAAGGCAATATCTATTAATTTTTTAATTATCCCTGGCTACTCGGTAATTTTTGTTATCAGATGATGACTTTAGAACGACCAGGTGACCCAAGCTCGGGTCTTAAAACCAGAAGCTTTGCTGACCACAGTTTTTCCCCTTCAGAACCGAGAGTATAGTCAGTTCTAATAGACTCGTTATTTTCTTAGACTAGTGAAGTTTGCTGCTATAGGTCTGTGACCAATTTAAATGCTTAAAACTACTGTGAGGGCTCATTGGAATTGGGCCAGATCATTGTGAGCTATTTAAAAAGGAGCATATTCCTCAGCTGTCCTCTGTAATTATGTTTTGATGGAAGTTACTGTACTTTACATTATTTCTGCACATGAGGCAATTCATATTTTAAGAGTACATCCCTTAGGAAGCCCTGAGTATGTACAAATTGCTCATCAAGAACATCTGTCTAAATTTCCATTCATTTAAAACCAGTTTAAAATATACTGTGTGTCAAACAAGAGGCTGCATAAAGTTCTCTCTCTTAAAACTAACAAATTGTACATCAAGCTTGAAATTGAAAGCTGGTTCAACGCTGAAACTGCTTGATGATACTTAATTTCTGCATTTTAATAGGTGATTTGTAACTTTTTAGATACATTTACAGTAAAAAAAAAAAAAAAAAAAAAGAGGCTGTTTCTTTGCTGGTTTTTCTATTTGGGGTTAGGTGAATTTAGTATAAACCCACATTAGAAAGTACACAAAGTCACCCCTAATGCAAATGATTAACTCCTGTGCAGTATTGCTATAGAGACCTTTCTTTATGTTGTATCATATCATGTTTTACATTTAAAAGCAAGAAAAGGCTGGTATTAAATTACAAAACAATCAAAGGACATGAGGGGTGTGTGTTTGGTTCAGGTTTGGGGTTTTTTGTAGGCAGTTGTGACAAAAGTTGCAGCTCGGTTCAGTCAGTTCATTTAGCAGCTCAGCTGGTGACTCCTGATTGAAGCAAGCCACACCACTTCTCTCTTACCCTGTCCCATGAGGGTAATAATACAGAGTTATCGTATCAGGTATTTTAAAGACTAAGTCTTGTATCTGAAATTATTACCTGAGAGAACACTAGCCTGGGTCCATGACCTAGATATACATGTATAGCTTTCCAGTTTTGAGGCAGTTAACTTGTAAGTTTTACTGGGGTGTTCTGTAAGAAGTGCTCTCTCTTGTTCTACGAGATGCATTTCCCTAGCAAAATTCAGGAAAGTAGTAACTCTAAAAAGAATTGGGTTTTGTTAGTTTTGAATATTTGCAGGTGTAAGTGATGGGGAGAAAAAACCCAAACATTTCTTTGGCTGCTATGAATAGAGAACAGCTATCTGAGAATTAATGGTTTTGTAGAAGAAAACACAAAACCAAATATTTTTAATATGCAGAAATGTGCTTTGGTATATTAGCTGGCACATAGCATAAACATCAGTCTTGTTTTTATTGATCTTTGCAATTTAGTTTGGCTTAGTAGCATGACAGGGATATTTGTAATAATTCAGTAGTATACCAGGGCTTTCCTGAATTAGTAGTCAGCTTTGTCAATAAATCCCTTATGTTGAAGCTTTCTTTAAGATATAATTAGCCTTGTTATCACCTTTTGTGTACTTTTTAAACAAATGAATAAAGACATCCAAAAGTTTTGAGATACAAATTTGACAGCAGCAGATGAGACTTGATAGTAATCAACTGAATAATCCTACTGAACCCTCTGATAAGTGTGGTTTTAGTGTCACACTTTTTTTGGCATCGCAGAATTTTTGTTGGTGTGTGATGTATTTGTTTGTTTGGGGGTCTGGATTTGTGGCATTGGGTGGTTTTCTTTGGGGGGTGGTTTGGTTTTGTTTTTTCAAGTTTCTTTCTGCAAAATACTAAGAGGCCTTGAAAATGTGGGGGACTAATACTTGGCACTATGTAAACAGGGAGAAGAGCAGCCAAGGACTCTTTAGTAAATTCCAGATGTGACCCCTAATGGAAGGATTTTGCTTCTGCTGGAGGGTGAAGCTGTCTGGATAAGGTAGGCTTTATTTGCATGTTACCTGCTGTTTAACATACTGTTTCTAAGACTGTTGCTAGTGCCACCCTCGGATTCACCTTGAGTTTCTCTGTGCCCACTTCATCTGTCTGGGTAAAAATAGCGTTTACTTCAGCCAAGAAATAGCTAACTGGTTTTAGTCATGTTTTGTGAGAATTTGGGATCAACCATTTTGAATTATTCTTGCCTAAAAAAATCTTTCAAGTATTGAAGTTGGCTTTAAATATAATATCTGTTATTCATGTTCAAATCATATTTGAAGGGGAGAATATCTGAGGTGGTTAAATACTAATGCAGCAGCGTAAAGAATCTGTTGGAAAAGTGAGATGAAAGGCTACTTTCTTGAGCATGATAAGTAATCAAGAAAGATTGTATATACCGTTTATACCCTTTTAAAAAGCTGAAAATACTGTACAAGCCACTGTGAAAAGGTGACCTGGCAGTGGAGCAGCAATGGGTGAGAATAGCAGCAAGCATTGGGGTTTCAGCCCCGGAGAACTCTTGGTGTGGTCTCTTCCTACTCTGATATAAACAGAGTCTTTAGAGGCTTCACATCTCTAAAGAACAAGAGATTTTCACCTACTTAAACAGATGAACTCTACTGTCCCTGGGCAAAAAACCGGTGGTGCAACATCTGAAAGAGAGATTGGTTTGCTGTGTCATCAGGTATGTGATGCTGTAAGAGGACTGGATTTGCATATCCAAAGAGCACTGATTTCTCCTATTACTGATTACTTAGGATTTCTACTGAATGTTTGTTATGTTGCTCTAATTGCCCCTACAATGGTATTTAACTCTATAGGTAATTTCATATGGGTTGCAAACGAAGTATTGGTCATACCTAATGGGCCAAAACAATGATATATAGTTTCTGAATGAAGGCTCAAGGCCTATTTACACTTTCAATGAAAATTCTTGGAAATGTCACCTGGTTCTTTACTACCGGCTGTTATTAGATCTAAAACTTTATGCTTTCTGCACTGTGGAAAATACACTTTCATCCTGATTTCTTACAGAAAGTTTTGGTGACTGTTTATCTTGGTAGCAAATAGATTTCTTCTACAATTAAGCATGCTTCAAGGAAAGCTGGCGACTTTTGAATGCTAGACCTTCAGCCAGACTTGCTAGTAAATTTATCTGTACATAAATCTTGGTTTAGAATCATAGAGTGGCTTGTGTTGGAAGGGCTCCTTAAAGATCATCTAATTCCAACCCTACTTCAGGACATTTTTCACTGGATGAGGTCACTCAAAGCCCCATCAAACCTGAGCTTGAATACTGAAGGACAGAACTGAATTTTGGTGTAATGCAGACTTTAGAATAACTTTTCCTGTGAATTTTTTATGAAGTTATGTAGAGCTGTGTTAGCATTGTAAAGCTCTAAGATAAAGGGTGTTGCCGATTTCATTGAATTGCTCAGAGAGAGCATAGTGTGAGCATCTATCTTATGACCTTCTGAGTTCCTACTTCCTGTTCTATATGTAGTTACAGCCACAAACTCTGTTTAAAAACAGGAGTGTTGATACGTTTCAGTGACTGCACTGCAGTCTCCAGGTCTGACTAAATTCACCATTAAGCAAACTAATGTAATATTATTTTAATAATAACACATTTCTCAGCACTGCTGAAGGAACTTAAGATCTGGCAAGCCTTAACATCAGATGGCAGTCAGTGTTGGTAAATGTCTGACCTTGCCCAGCAAATGAGTTAACTGGGTTTGGTCTAGTTTATGAAAATTCTGAGTGCTACCAGGATCTGTTTTCCCTGAAAAGTTGTTAAAAAACTCTGAAAGAATTACTGTTTCAAACTGGGAGCTAAAAGCAGACTACCCTGAAAAATTCTTTTTCCATAAAATAATAATAATAATATCAAAATATATAATGCTTGCTTAACTTAATGGTTAGTTTTGCCTCTCATAAATGTCTCTCTCACTATATATGCCTGCCTTTATTGAAAGTTCTTAACAAGTTCCTAAAGAGAATACCTATGAAGGTTTTTGCCACTGCAGGGCTTGAAGTGTGTGGTAATCTGAGTCTTAGCTCAGGTTAAATTCATTCATATTCATGCAGGAGAAATAAATATTTTCTGAAATGTGTTTTGTATCAATGCTTGTGTTGGGGTTTTAAGTTCTCTTAAAAAAATCAGTGGGCTGTATTTGGAAACTAGCTTTTTATATTATAATAATTTATCACCCTGGTGTCCAGGTTAGAGACTATAGAGGCAGAAACCTGATCTACCAATCATGGCTTTGCATTATCTCTTTCGTACTCTCTGGACCTGGTGTGGAGTCAGAATATTCAAAATACCTGCCTGCAGTCAAGGAAAGAGGTCCTGTTGCTCTGTCAAGATCATGGGTTGTGTGTTGGGAGCAGCTGTACTGAAATGGAAAGGGCTGCAAGGCCCTTACTTGACACTGCTCCCCACTCATCTCCAGCTCCCAAAACGTTCCAGCAAGCAGTGGTTTCATACATAGGTCCTTATGGCCTTTCTGTATGTATGCACTTCCTGGTTGCTGAGGCTGGTAAATGCTGATTAGAGCTCAGCTTATGGGTGGTCACTGCTGTTACATTGATGCCACTTTTATACCCATTGGTATGTGCTAAGAAGGTGTTCCTGGTAAGATCACTTATGAATTGTCACCCTTTTTGATAGTTTGGTTTGACAACCATCACATTGCACAGTGCAAAATCAGTCCAGTAAGTCTACACTCATCAGCTTGAATATCTTTCTGATATAAAGCCACATACAGATTGCCTTTTTTTCTCTGTAGAATCTCCCACAGCACACTGTCAATTCTAGACCGTGCCATTTCCTTAGCAATTGTCCTGCTTCTGTCTTTTCCTCAAGATTAGTCTTGGGTTGTTTACAGTGTACAGAAAATCAAAGCGGAGGTACAGCTTATTTCTTCAGCCATGTGAATGTGACTGATTACACAGAATAAACTAGTCTGAGAAAATGGTAAAACAGGAAACAGAGGGCCATGTTTTTGCTCTGAAAGCACACACTTCTTTGTGCTCCTGTGCTCGTACATCATGTGCTCCAAATTAAAAGTTTTATGTGAGAGGTAACTTTTGCATCTTGAAATTAAAATACTCTTTTCATTTTTGCATGTTACAAAATAAAGCGTTATCCAAAATAAGAAAAAGGAGGAATCTCTGCAGAGATGGTTTGCTTGACCAAAAGCTGTTTTTGAACATGTGACATGTAAACTGCTGTGGCTGATGGAAGAGCTTGGATATGTTTTAGTTGGTACTTTATCTACAATGAATGAAATCAGAATTCTGTTTTCCAATTTCGAGCCTCATTACAAAACCTTTACCTCCTTTCTCCCCCTTACTCATGGTTTTTAGTCATTTTAAGTGTTCACACAGTAGGTTTTAAATACATTTTTATTGGTTATAAAATTACAAGGAGGGAGGAATATCTAGCAGTAAAAGGAGGTTTTAAAATCAGTAGATTTGAGTGTACTGCTTCTATTGCTTTATGTTTTGTTTTTATATTGTAAAAAAGGGCCAGGAAATTTCACATATGGTATGTTTCAAAAAAGCTGCAACAAAGTTATTTTAATAGGAAAAATGAATGCATGAATTATTTAAAATAGGTGGTGCAACTGTTCCTGTTAACTAATCCAGGCACTTGGAAGGCAATTACACTGAGCTTTGACAACATTCCCAACCCACTGCAGGTGCCTTATGCCAAAAGCTATTGTTGTTTTATTGACCACGTTCACCATTACATATGCATATGAAAAACCAGAGGCATTTTCATCGGGATTACCCTAATAGCATTAAGAGATTATTTTTTAAATTTCCTTGGAAGGAAATTCACTTAAATGAGATTACTTATTACTTGACTGGTTTCCTATCACGCTGCTGTGTTTAGGTAAGTGGAGTCCATTAGAGTATAAAGTTTTTTTAAAAAACTGATTTTATACATTAATGATTTCAAATAAAAGAGAAGTACTATATTTGTGCACAGCTTCTTTTGGGAAAGTTAAGTCGATGCTCTGGTTAGGAGAGATAACACTTTCTGTCCCTGTTGGTGGCCCCCCAGTGTCACCATTAGTTGCTAATTACTTGCAAACAAATAAACAATTAACTGCTCGTGCCTTTCGGTGGCAGAGTTTGCATTGACATGCTAAAACTTTCTAATAAAAGATTTGAATTAATGACGTTGCAAATCCTACCCCCTTCTCAGCATAGCTATAAGGAGGACTGCTGGAGAAATGCAAGTACAGTATACCTGCTGTGCTGGCTGAAGGTGAAGGCATGGCGAGCACCTCGCTGAGTGCTGCTAACACAGCCGCCTCTCAGCACCTTCGGAAGGGGTCTGGTTTTGTGGAAAATAAACCCACACAGTGCTCATTTTCCATTGAAAGTATTCTGGGACTGGAGCAGAAAAAAGATGGTATTCCAGCTGTGAAACCCCACAGACCATGGGTGGATGCATGCACCAACTTGGGTAAGTCAGCAGGCTCTCAAGCTTTTGCTCCCTTAAAATTGGATATCTTTTCATGTTTCTACTAAAACCCAGTAAACTGAAGCTCTTGTTTGCTTGCTTTTTCTAGTTTTAGGTGATGACAGTAATCCCCATCTGCAAATCCCTGTTGTTTGCTATGAAAATCCATTATTTCATGCTAACAGTAATCCAATGCAAGAGGAGAAAGTTCTGAAATGTGAAAAATATCTTTCAGTCACCGACAGGCTTTCTTTCAAACGGGAATTGAGCTGGTACAGGGGTAGAAGACCAAGAACTGCATTCACTAGAAACCAGGTAGGGATTTTCTCAGGGTTTAATAAAAGAATTACAATGTAGTTCAGTAAAACGTTGGTAGAAGCCTGTAATAGCTGCCTAATTCAGTGTGATGTATTTCTGCAGAGAGAAATGCAATCAGGAACTAGTGTAAATTAACAGTAATGTTGTTTCAGGAGACCTGTGTCTATGCATGGAACCAGAATTATGCAAACATTGCTGGGAAGTCTCCTGTTAAACAAACTAAACTGGTTTTTGTATTTATTTTCTTTATTACTGCTATGTAGGTAGTGATAACTATTCAACGAGTGTGTTTTAATCTTCTTAGGTTGAAGTCTTGGAAAATGTTTTCAAAATGAACTCCTACCCTGGCATTGACATTAGAGAAGACCTGGCTCGCAAGTTAGATTTAGATGAAGACAGGATCCAGGTAATTAAAAATTAATTTGAACTTTTCTGTAATTTCATCTACTCTTATTACAGAAATAAATAGTTTGAGAGCAGTAGCAATCATTTTAATAATCTTGATTTAAAACAATGTGTGTCTACGCATGTGTATGCTTTCAGTGATTTGTGAAACAGAAGCCATTGAATTACTTCAGAAATCTTAAACCTTCTTCTTCAGTGTTGATGGACTTTTAATCACTAGTATTTCCATGATATCTGCTCTGTTAATCTTTAGTTATCACATGCAGAACTTGATTGGATTCTTCCACATTTTCAAATCTTGTTTATATTACACTTGTCACCATATTTGAAAAACAAAGTTGAAACAAATATTGAAATAATTTGTATGAATGTCTAAGTATTTTGTGAGACTGTCAGAGCATTTGAGTGAAACCAGTGCTTGAGCCTGTGTCTTCATCTGGCCAAAACCTAAGTCTAATTGGGGATTTTAATTCCTCGTTTCCAGGTAGTCCAATATGATACGGAGCATGCCATAAACATGAGAATTTGGGCCTCACCGTCATGTTTATTAAGCTTTTGATGCCAGTGTTATATTGGGGTTGATGGGAAACTCGATCCTGTGGTTAATTAAACAGTTGAAGAAGTAACACCTTAAGATTTCTGTGTGAATTTCAGCATCTGATTCACTGTAACTTAAGTTAATATTAGTTTTTAATACTAATTACAGTGAAACTTGTCCTCACTTTCCAGTTCAGATGGGGGGGGGGGATTTTCTTTGTGTTAAAATGACTGCAGGTAGCCACATCCCCTCATCTCTGGCTTTAAAAATTGTACTGAACTTCCAAACTACTGTTGTTACACAAAATACTGTGAAGTTGTGTGAGTATCTTTTAAGTTTCAGAGGTTATTCTGCTGAAGTGCTGTATTGCTGAACAGCTATGCTTTTTCTTTCAACCTTAGATCTGGTTCCAGAACCGTCGCGCAAAGCTGAAAAGATCACACCGGGAATCTCAGTTTCTAATAGCGAAAAACACTTTCACCTCCAGTCTGCTGGAGTAGAAAGAAGGGTGGTTTGTTGTGCTACAATACAACATGAAGAATTATTGGAGTTTTCATAGCTTGTATTAAGTAATTATGATAGATTAATTATGAATTATCTCAAGATTTCAAAGTTTATAATAATTTTCATTCAAATAAACTGTAAATACTTGAAGTATTATTCTAATCTACTTTTTGTAGAAAAAAACCCTTTTCCTATATATTTTAGTAAGTATTTTCAGAAAAGTTGTAGCTATTTCTGCCGTTTAAAAAAGCCAAACCCTAAGCTGCACAAGATTTTCAGCTGATACAAGTTACTGCACCTTAACTGGAGATGACATAACAAAACTTCATGAGTTTTAAAACAGTGTGTTTAAAGTCTGAAATATAAAATATGCAAAACAGGTGTTGCTATCTGAAACCTTGTGCATTACATTGGAGTTCAAATAGCTAATTTATAGACAGCATGAGAGTTTTCATAATGAACATGGGTTTTAGAAAAAGGATCTCAAATGGAAGGGTGAGTATTCAACTGCCTGTTCAGCTTGAACAATTCTTTGGTTAAAAGAAGCTGAAAATTATAACATTTTTAATATCATATTTTAATTAATTTAAGCTATGTGCCTATTCAAAACTTCAACTTGGTTATCTCTGCTCTTGAAAGTATAAGTTGTGGATGTTGCCCTATTATCTATAAATGACAGAGTGACTATTTCACAGGATCAGACCAGTTGGGACTGCATGAGGCATCCAGATCATTGTTGTTAATTTTGGGGCATTGAATTAATTTTTATCAAACAGTACTTGAAAGGTAGTTATCCTCATATTTACTATTCAGCCTGAAAGTAATACGCTTAAAGAGATCCTTATAAAAAAAAAACCCAAACGACTCTTTATGTCCATGATGTAGGAAAACATTATAAGTATTTATACAGTGTAAGAACATTACACTGTCCCTTGTTCAGCAGAGCTTTAAGCACTTGCTTCAAGTACTGGTGTCCTTCAATGAGACTCCAGCCTGTGTTTCTTACTAGAGATATATTTTACATGGGCACACCTGTATATAGAAAAAATAGCTTTGTGTTAGGCTGATGGTTCAGCAGAAACACTGACTTATATAATATTGCAATCTGTAAACCTGAAAGAACCCATAAATCCCAAAATTTTAGACAGAAAGCTATGTAAATTGTGTTTTCCCGCTCAGGTGATTTGAAAAATAAGTTTTATTTTGAGCCAAAACTGTATTTAGAGTGGCCAAAGTGAACTGAATAATTTCATCTGATTAAGTAAAAAAAGAACGTAGGGAAAAATTCTGAAAACTGGGGAGAAGAAATTACGTGAGTGCTTATGACATTCAAATTGGTTTTATCTGATTCAGAGTAGAGATCTCAGACTAACCGTCCCACACTGAAGGCACGCCTAGCCACTGAGTTGTCGTGTTGGTTTCAGATTTCTTGTGGAAACAGTTTTATACAAAGTACCTTGATATTCACTGGAGGAAGAATTTGAGCCAAAATCCTCAATCTATATGCCTTAGCCACTGGGCACATTTGCAGTCAGACACTCAGCTTCTATGAGGTCAGTTAGGAAAGTGAGGACATAGAAATCAACCTATCACTGATAATAATAGCTAAATGGAAAGGGGAAGTGTGTGAGGAAATAATCCAAAGGTTCTTTCAGTGTTTTAGTAGTGCACATACATTTAGAGTGTTTTTCACTTGCACTTTCTTGTTTAACAGTAATAAAATGACAACAGACTGGTTTGCTTTGGGTTGGGTTGTGGGGTTTTTTGGTTGATTTTCTTTTTTGTTTTCCCTGTCATGTTACTTTTGCTGCTGTGTAGTCTTTAGAAGAGGTATGTGTTAAAATTTTTAGACCCGTCTCTACTGCTTCCAGGTAGTTTTTGATTCCTATCTCTCTTCTTACATGTTCTGCTGTTTCTTCAATTTGTACTCTTTCTTAGCACACATTTATACATTTCAGTTGTTATAATGGGTGACTCAATGTAGCTGTGCTGAGTTTTTGCAAGGTATTGCAAAATGCAGATAGTTTAGGGTTTTATGAGGTAACATTGTACCTGTTACGAATAAATCAAGTGTTGCTCTTCCTTCCTCCATGCTTGTATCCATGATATCTGTTCTCTTATAGAATTAAAGGTAAGTTTGAGAAAACAGGTGATAGAAAACAATTTTATGTAGTCCTATATTTGAAAAAGCTAAAGGGAAGGATAATCTGATTTAAGTCCTTAGTTGATATTTTGGAGATTTATTTAAATAAAAAACATTTCTTTATTTTCTGAAAAGTATTACTGAAAAGTTGCATTACTTTAGAACCCGACTACAGGTATTTGCCATTTTGTCTTTAACTTCATGGGCTTATTGCCTTCATTAAAATCTTTAATTGTTTGACTTTGCTCATGGAAATCCTATTTTAGTGTGAAAATAACAAACTTTTGTTCAATATTTAAATGTGAATTATTCATCCTTTGTGTTCAGGAAATAAAATTACTGAGCTTCTGTTGTATTCTGCATTTAGAAATACTTAAGAGAATGTTCACAAATAAAGCAATTTAAATGGATCCAAATCCATTAGGAACAGTTTTTAGAGAAATTAGGATCTCAATTCAGATACCTACCTGATCTGGTAAAGACAATATTGGGAATGCATGAGTTCTGTTATGTTTTCCTTCTTACCTCTAAACATATATTGCCCATAGCTTAACCTTATTGTAGGTAATTTGAAACTATTGTCTACTTTACTGCTGGAAATAAGGTTTCCAGCAGCAACAGATTAGACTAATCTGTACAGATTGATGCTTAAGAACTTTATTCTATTATCTGGCAAATACCTAAACACACCTAATGTCTCTTATAATGGAATTGTCTCAAGTGACCTAAGCCTGACAGAGCAATTTAAGAGGAGTAGAATAGTAGCAGAATAATAATAGCCCCAGCCCTGGTATCCAGCTCTCAATTAGCAGCTGTTACCAGAAGAACGATTGGTGTAAGATACTAAGAGTGTTGCACATAGTGCTAGGAGGCAAGAAGTTTAGTAGCCTAATTGCATTATTTGCCTCATCTTGGCTTAGCTTGTTCTTCCTGAAGTAAATACATCAACAAGTTAACCTCTAAGCTTACATTTATACCTGCTTGGACCAGGATAGGTTTAAATTGTGGCCATTACTTTTTCAAGTACAGCTGTTTTGTTTTTTAATTTCCGTTTTGAAAGATGTTAGGCTGGACTTCACAGGATTTTCATTTCTTGTACTTCCTGGTAATATGCAGCTTTATGGGATACCTTGGTAGCACATATAATACTCTGTGTTACCTGTCTGAGCACAGCCAGTCCACATAACAGTAGCGGATGGGACTATATCAGGAAAAGGCCACCATGCATGTTGAACTCTGGTCCCACTCCAGTTTTGCGTACTGTGCTTTGCAGTGTTTCTGTCTGCACCTACCCTTCAGAATTGTGATCAGAAAGTCTCAGCCATCTTGGTTTCTATTTGGACTTGAGCTTTGTGAAGCCACAACCTCCTTTACTTCCAGCCATGTTGCCTTGTGTTGGCTCCAGTGATCATTTGACCTTGTGGTAAGCTAGTAAATTTGCTAGGGTAGTGAAAAACTGTTCTAGCAATAAAACCTGGCTAGTTTGAAGGCTGTTGGCAAGCTGGTATGTTAACATCCATCAATAGCTACAATTTAGACGAGAGTCAGTTTGATAATGGGCTTTTGTCATTGACTGTAATGGCTTTTACACCTTTTAGTAGTGCCCTCCTGAAACTGGTCCAGTGCCTGTGATGCTAATTGGGATGCTGCAAGTCAGTTTAAATTGTTGCTCTTCTCTTAATTAGTGTGGCTATCTTAAACACAGCTTTCTAACCACAAACTCCATTGATGACCAGTGCTGTCTAAAAAAGATGAACTATGCTCATGGTAAAAAAGCAGATTCAAATGACAAAGAGCCGGTGCTTCCAAAGTTCCATTGTAGTAGTATTGCTTGCAGCCCACAAAAGTGTAGTTTAAGACTTAGTCTTTAAACTACCAATGTTCACATTGAAAGCCCAGGTTTAGAACACCATGCATTAAATTGTCATTTAAAACCTTGAATTTGCAATTACTTAGTTTATCCAGTCTGTGCTTAAAAGTAGCAAGCTGTAGCACACCAGCAAGCTGTATGTGATAATTTTCTCGGTATGTGTGGGTGCATCTACATTTTTCTAGTTGCTCAAAGTTTTTTGTTCAAAAAACTTCTAAAGAAACAAAACTCAGGACTTTTTATAGTTGTATGTAAGAAGATCAATGCTGTGCTCATAACATTATTATAAGGACATGTGGCTTTAAAAATCATCCAGCGTTTATGTGACTGGATTTAACAAGACTTGAGTGGTAGTAGTGTAAAATCATTTGCAAATACTTCCTGTTTACCTAATTTGAAGTTAAGCTAATTTTGAACAATTGAGATTAACTCCCAGGATTAACTGGTCATCATGAAATCAAAGCTTTTAGAAACTGGTTATAAAATAACTTTTGTTTGTTTGATTTCTTGGGATATCATTAGTTTCTCTGTCAGTTGTTAGGTTGGTGCTTTTTGTCTCTTCATCATGAAGGGATTAGTATTACATAACTGGATGGGAAATATAAAGTATTTTATTTTCAAAAATACTTTTGAACAGTGGTGATTGACGTGAATTACTATTTCATGTCCTGTTGTTCCTGACTCAAAATCATATTCTGTTGCTTTTATTAGAGCTCTTTAGAACATCTCATATACCTATTTGACTATAGGACAGTAAAAAGACAAAGTAGTAATGATCATTATAAGGGAGTTGGGGTTGTTTAGCATCTTGGGGAGGGGGCAGGATCCCATCTGATTGCATTACAAAGGAAGTTTCCATGGTAATAATGGACAAACAGGATTGTTAGTGAGGGAGAAGAATCTTAAGGCTGTAGAAGAGGCAACTGTTCCTCTTTGCTGAGGAATTGTCCCTTGACTTGCATGGTATGAGGGGGAAAGGGTTAAACAGAAAATGTGGAAGACTGGTCTTTATATTTTTGGCACCCAAAATGATATAGGTGTGGGTCATCAGTGTTTTCTTAGACCAGATCAGGAGAATCTGAGAAAGTATGAAGTGATACATTAACATTAGCATTGCAGTTTGGCTTTCTTAGACACACTAGCAAAATAGAAAACTAATCACATATTTGTCAGGTTTAGAAGAAGCCATCAATTGAATTCCCTCTAATATCTGTTTTTGCAGGATGTTGTTTATTAGCAGTAAGGTAAGAAAATAATCAAAAATGTGTAGGGATGCACAGGGTTTAGTGTAATTGGGATCTTGTAAGGATGTGTACTGCACCTGGATTGGGAGAGAAATACGCATTCCTTCATTTTGGATTTACAGTCTAATGTTTGTGTTTTCCTATTGAGTTTTCCTGTTCCCTAAACCAAGAAATCTGCCACTGTGATAGCTGGAGAGCTCAGTGAGTATTGCCTCACTCCTTTAAGTGATGGTATATGATAGTTCCCTTCATTAAAAGTTATCTATATTATTAGTCTTATCATTAATCATTGTAAAATGTTGGGAATTTTCCATTTTTAAGTTGCATATATAGGGTGTGATTCAAACTTAATATTTCACTGTGATCTTAAAAAAGGAAAAAAATCTGTAACCCTGGCACGAACTTATTGTATCTTGTTTTTCTCTAGTCCGTTCTTGCTCTCTTAATACTGTTTCATTTATTAAATGAAAATTATATCTTTTAACGGTAGATTTCACACTTTTTATCTCTAGAATTGTATTGCATCCCTAATAGTAATACTCAAAAACATCTTAGGATTCAATCCCATACATCCCACACAAGGTACAATGGTCACAGGGGGTGTCAGTTCTATACAAAACACAAGGATTACAAGGACTTCAAAGTTGCTGACACAAATCATTCTTATATACTTCACACTATGTATGACCATATTAAGGAAATTAAGAAGACAGCAGAACAAATCATCTGTATTTAAGATTGCTGGCTGTATATTAGCTGCATCTTAAGCACTTTGCTTTCTCATATTAAATCAGACTTCAAATTAATAAATCTTGAAACAGTGATAACAGCCTGTGTTTGAAAGGCCTGTAAAAATGCTGGGCTGCTTTTGCCCTCTTGTGGCTAGAATGCATAATTACAATTTCTATATGTTCAAATTTTAGGAAAACCTGCAGTTGTGAGATCGGCGGTGTGTGGACAAATTGCCAGCAAGTGTAACTGCCTGTTATTTGAATTGTTGTACAAAATTCATGACCAAATTTATGTTGTGTATATCCATAGAAATGCTTGACCTTGCATTTGATTTTCAAAAGTTCTTAGTGGTCAATCTTGAATCTAGTGAAATTGGTGGATGCTTAATATTTTTGGTAGGCTAAACATTTACTAATTAGCTATATGAGTTTTGGGCAGCCAACCTTTTAAAATCTTGCCTCTAAATTAACTTGTGCTGCTTTCATGAATACATGTATGTAAGACTGCCCAGCATAGTTAATGTATGGCCGCAGAATCTTTTTACATTCTAGAAAGCATTTGACAAAATAGACTGATCCTTAGAAGCCCTCTTCTTATTGTGTGAAATTTAGAGTTACTTCTGGTACAGCATCTACTAATATAATTATTCTGTGATAATAAAGACAATGTTGACGATATGAAGGTTTGCCATATGGAAGCACATATTACCACCAGACTCTTCATTCATCATTGTTTTATCACACTAAAAGGATAAGAAATTACTGTGTTTTTTTAATACTGTGCATTTCTTAATTATTTATCATGCATTTCTAAGTGTTCAGTCAGGATGAAGTATTAAAAAATGTGATAATATCCACTAAAATTTCTTTCTTGATTCAAATATTTCTAAGTTACCAGATAGATATTTGGATATGAGGCATACAGTGAAGTGCAATTCTCTCACTTGGAATAGCATCTTATTCTATGCTATCAGATGTGCCTATCTGACAATATAATTGCAAATTGCTTCAATCGATTTTGACAGAGAAAGGAAGTCAGAGGGAAGCATTCTGATGAGGCCAGCGTTGCCCTAGAATGCAGTTGGCTATGGTTAGATGTTTCTGTGAAATACGTTACGTGGAAAATCTCCTTTTCTTGTAGATATTGTTGTTTAAATGAGAAAATGGATCCACTCTTTCCCTTCTTTCCCCCGTAAACCTATGGTCCTGGGCAATCAGTTTTGTCATAAATTACAGTTCATTGGGAGTGGTCTTTTCAGTTACCATTAGCATCTAATTGGAAACAAGTACTAATTATCTATTGTAGCTTAGATTAACATGCATTGACTTTCTATGTGAGTATTAACAAGTCACATTTATTGTGTTTGATCAGCCTGTTATCTGCATATTTATCTTACTCTTTACAAAAATAAGCAGCTAACTCAGTCCTGAGATCCAACTGCTTCCTTCCTCAGGGACATTCCTCTCTTTTTTTAGCCCAGTCTTGTAGAATTACTGTGGATTCTCTTGTAAATCTGCTATAAAATATTTTCAAATTCTTCTCTGAAATGGTATGTATCCACCATATGAGCAAAGATTACAATTTCCATATGCTTTAGCCTTCATATTTTCTTTTGTTTGTGTATTTCCCTTAGTGGGAGTAGAATGAGGTGCTATTGACAAAGTGTTTTCCAATCCTCTTCCACAATGGTTTCACAAGAGTAGATTATTTTTTCTTCTTAATTCTTCCAACCCTGTTGCTATTGTTCTGTAGCTGTATCTATTACTGGTGTCTCTACGAATTTGAATTACAAAAGTCTTCAAAACATTTTCTTTACCCTTCATTACCCTTAGCTTTTGGCCTCAAATAACAAATGATGTCATCCTGAAGTGCTTGAGCAAACAGCTCTCCCTCAGTTAAATGGGAAAGGGTTTAAGGCAGGTTATGCTCAGTGAGGGGTCCCTTAGTGTGCTAGGATTAATTTTGCAGACGCTGCCACAGGATGCTGTTGCATTTCAGAGTAAACTGTTAAATCAGGTTAGTGCTGTGTCCTCATCCCTCTCCCTCTGTTTCCCTGCAGCAGGAAAATGACAAGCTGTCTGGATGGAAAGTATTGTGCTGTAGTAAGAGAGGGTTGAGACTAGAAGTAAAACTGAGAAACTTCTGTAAAAATGTTACTTTATCAACACTTCTAGCATGTATTCAAACTGCACTGAGGGGATCTGGATTTGCAGTTTTCATCGTTGCCAAGATTAAATGCAGTATTTTTTTTTGCTAAGATTAAATAGTATTTTTCTATTCAGTTATTTCTGAAGAATAAAACATGCATAACTTTGAGGATACAGTTTTTGGTTTGGCGTATTTGTAGTTCAGCAGGATCTTTATTGAAAAATAACTCTTCATGCAATTTTGAGTTTTCTTTGTATCACAAATCTGCTTCTCTCTGAAAGTGTAGTTTCTTGTTACATCTAATCCAGTGTAACAGAAGATTGCTGCTGAAAGATGCAATCCTGCCCTGCTCCCTCTTCCCTCTGAAAAGACATGCGGCCACAGAGTGAGTCAATGCAGTGTGCTTTTGGAGCAGGGAGGATGGTGGCACATCAGTAAGTTGAATCATTTCTGAGAACCGTTTGTGCCTTTATTATATTTGTGTGAATAAACAGATGCAAAACAAAACAGAAATACAAAGTTGACATCTGACTGCAAACGTTCGCTGCCAGCAGAACAAGTTGGCCTGTATGCAATACAGAGAACTCTGCAGTCTGGGGAGTGGTAATATTATATGAAGATTTGCATCCGTGGATCACTGATAAATTGTTATTTTGATGGTCATCAGAGGTAATTTTCATATAATGACTGATATATTTCAGTCAGTTCCTTTTCACCATAACCTACATCTGACACTAACTTGAACCTTTAGGAATATAGGACTGAAACTTCCTTGGTCATTAAATGCAATTTCCTGTAGGAGACATTAAGTCATCCAGAAAGGTCACAAGACCGTTCAGTCCTCATTCACTCTGAACTCTACATGCCTCAAAACATCCCCAAATACCTGAAGATAGAGTTGAGCTTTCTAAGAAAAAAGCTCAAACATGACAGTGTGACATAAGAAGCGAGCAGTGAGAAGAATTACTGCCAGTACATTACAAGGAATTTGTAAGCTCTAACTTACTCCACACTAAGGACTCGTGCTCAATTTCAGGACTTGTTGCAAAGCATCTGGATATAGAAGTGGTGGCTGCCAGCGTCGAAGCACAATTCATGCTTCTAATTGCACTTTCAAGTCCCATCTGGACACAGCAGCAGCTACTCCAGAAGTGCCAATAAATATCTGGAGGGAGCAGGAGGCAGCTGGCTGCCAGGATAGCATGCTGTGCTCCTTGCCACTCGCAGGACAGAAGCAGACAGTTGGATGGAATTGCTCTGAAGGCTGGATCTGGGCTCCATGGCACACATTATTTTAAGCAGTGGTGGATGACCTTAGGAAGTAGTGTGTGTGTGTCTACAGAAAGCAGCAAATTAAAAACAAAGCCCACTACACATAGGGGTCTTTTCTGGTCTTACCAGGGGGCAGGGGCTTTCCTGACTCCAAATCTAATTACTGGTTTAGCCTGGAGCATGTGTGCAAGACATAAAAGCAGGCATCTTTATGACTCTGTGCTTGAGCGTCCCCATCTATAAAATGAGACTAGTAATGCAGATTTTCTTTTCAGAACTCGGTGTTTTAATGAATTTTTAGCATTTCTCTCAAGGCCTACTGGTTTAAAAGTTGCCTTGAGCAAGGGAAGTATTCATAACAATTGATAGATTTGATTCATGGCCTTGGGTCACTGTCTTACCAGCTGAAAATCCTTCACTTAAGCTTAGCCAGACCGTGTTGAAACTATGGCATGTCATAATATGGAAGATTCCACGAGAGTAGAGATTTTGGAACCCATGACACTGATGGGAATGTTCAAGACCTTGCTAAAAGTATCCACATCCACTTCACGCTTTCTGATTTTGTTCTTAGTGTTTGATATTGGAAGATCTTTCTTTCTTTTTATGTTAGATGTTCATTCCACAGGTAAACCATCCCCATGCCAGTGGGACGCTTTAGTATAAGTAGTTATTTTCAAGAGATCTGGTTTTCTGCTTTCCAGTATCTGCCAGATGAAGTTCCAGAAGACTCTCATATTGTGGGGTTTCTATTCTGGGATCTTACTTGTGCTTTTATGGAAAGTGAGATGATGCATTGTGACTGCAGACGGGTAAGAGGTTTCTGAGATGCTGCTAATCTTTGAGCACTCTGTCTGCTTGATTTGCTGTAGCTCATCCTCGCTCCCTAACAGTGGGTGGTGGTTATCTGTAACAGAATGTGATACTGCAATAGTCGTGATTGTCTGACTAAACTGAAGACTTCTACAAGCACAATGTGTGCTTTCTGACCCAAAAGTGCATGGTTTTCCTAACTCCTTTGTAGTAAAGGTTGGTCTCTCTTGGAAAAGGTTTCAGTGCTAGAAATACGAAGTATGGATGGAGCATAAAACTTCCAAGTCTAAGAAGGAATTTTGCTGAGTCACAGAAAAATATGGTAGGTAAATTTCACGCATTTTATCAGACCTTTTTATTACATTTTATAGAAACTGCTGTGTTCTCACTGTCCCCTCCATCTGGGAACAGCTGCTCAGAGAAGGGAAGATTTTTAGCTTTAAGCAAAAAAGGTAGAGTGACAACCAAAACCAGCTGTAGAATGCATGATACTGATACCCATGACTTTTGGATATTATGCATTCTGTAGTATTTGGAAACAAGAGACTGTTGTAAGAAGGACAAAAGAGCCTACAGAAAAGCAGAGTTCCCCACAGCCACTTCTGCCCTTCCAATAGCTAGCAGCATTTTGGAGAACCTAGCTAAAAATGTTAACTGCTGTCATTTGATTCCCACCTCTTCCCTACTCCTCCCTGCAAAAAATTGCAATGGAAATTATTCTGAATGCATGCTAAGCAATGAAATACTGTGTTCAGTCAGTTCATTCATGTCAGTAAGTTAGACATCGGTGGCAATATGGAGGTAATTCTTTTCAGATGTGTCATTTTGGTTTTAGCTTAACTATGGGGAAAGAAGCATCAGTGATGTTTGTCAGCATCTTTGCTCTGTGCTTGTAAGTTGAGGTCTCAGTAAATAAGACTGATAATTTTGCTGCTCTCTGGCTGCTGCCAGTGTGATCAGTGGTATCAAAGAGTTCTGCAGTTATTTTGCTCCCTGGGAAATGTCACTCTTCAGTCTGTCTTTGTTCATGTTAAAATCATTGTAGGCTAATGCAGCAGCAGCACCACAGATAATACTAATTTTCCTGAGTTCTCACTTAAAACTTTCAGCTTCTCCAGCAGCCTCCATCTCTGCTAACAGAAAATGCCAAACTGATTTCCCTGTAATTTAGGAAACCTGTTTGCGTATCAATGGCAATGTGTTCAGCAAAGAGTCATTGATTGTCACAGGTGGTTATGGGCGGCAGAGGTATTATTGTCCTGTAAAGAAATTGTAGGTATGTCTTCCTTTCTTTAGCCATGATATAGTGTTGCTTTGTCCTTTGTAATGCATCAAGACACAAAAGGACTAGTTGCTCACAGCTTTTATACAGCCTGACTTGATTTAAAAAAAAAAGGCTTATATAGTTTTCAAGCCTGCTTGGTCAGTTCTGAGTAATGCAAAGAGACAGTAGAGCAGAAGTGGATGGTATACAGTAAAAAAATATGTGGTAGACTTTGGTTCTGGTCTGGGACATACTTGGCCTCAGAAAACATCTCACTGTAAAGTCAGTGAAATGCCACCTACAGAATGAGTAGTTTTAATATCCCCTTTTTCAGAATTTCAGCCTGCAGAGGAAATGGAGATGGAAATAAGCATCCTTGTTCCCAGGGCCTTAAAAGGACTACAGTTTAATCTCCAATTTGTGCTGAAAAACGTGCAATGGCAAGAATTTCTTTTCATGTCACGAAGCAGGGCTATGGCCATCCTGAAGTCACAAACCTTTTTTCAAAGGTAACTGTGATTCACCAACTTCAGCAGTTGAGGAGAGTTTTACTGTGTTGTTTTTGCAATAGTCACAAAGGATGGAAACCCCTTTGACAGGGGTAAAACCAGTGCAGGTTTAAAAATTGCCAACTGGTCATGTCTCTTTCAACTGATTGGCTTAGTGGTGTTTTTCCATACTATTGTAATCCAAACTATAGGGTCTTTTATAATACTGACGGGCTTGCCTTTTCCATCAGGACTGGATTTTAATCATAGCAACAGAATGTACTAAAATCAAAAGTTTCAAAAATCACTGGAGTTGTGATGTGTAAAGGTGACATATGACGAGGCCCTGAGCTACCTGATCCAAACCTGAAGTTAGGCCTGCTTAGAGCAGATGGTTAGACCTAACAACCCACTGAGGTCCTTTCCAAGCTGAACTATGCTGTGGCTCTGTGCTTGGAGGAGCCTCGGGCTTCTCTCTCTTACCTGACTTGGAGAATTTCAGGTGAAGGGTTTGTACTTGATAGAATTCACTGGCATATCAGAGTAAGTTGCATTTGAAATTTACTAGAAATGTGATTTCTTTTCCATTAAAAATGTTTTGGTCAAAGCATGTTAATGCCAAAATTAACTGTAGAGATGCCAACTGAAAAAGCTGAAGTACTTATTGCTACATAGAGCTTCTGTTGCAATTTCTGGAACTGAAATTTTAAACCTGACAGAGGGGAGATGTAGATTAGATGTTAGGAAGCTCTTCTCTAGAAGGGTGCTGAGGCACTGGCACAGAGTGCCCAGAGAAGCTGTGACTGCCCCATCCCTGGCAGTGTTCAAAGCCAGGTTGGACGGGGCTTGGAGCAACCTTGATCTAGTGGAAAGTGTCCCTGCC